>PVIR01046005.1:0-10448 GCA_004026965.1 Petromus typicus
TCTCTGGAAGCCCAGACTGACTTCATCCATCCTCAGTTTCCTCTCTAAGTATCTCTGGTTCATCTCACCCATGTTCTCAGTTTTGTAGACCATGAGGAATTCCAGGTGAGATCAAGACCTGATGGTAAGAAGTGTTACCCTCTAATGTGCTTCTTAGCTTTAGTTATTATTATTCATCTGGAAACATGATGCCTACTATCCTAAAAAAAAAAAAAAAAAAAAAAACGGTCCTGCTTGTGAAGCCATTTAACAATTCATATTAGAGGTCAGGGATGTAGCTCATTGGCACAGAGCCTGCTTGTTTAGTGTGAGATCCTGTGTTCAACACCCAGTACCAATAAAAGAATTCATATCAGAAAAAGGCATAGTAACTTAAAACACTTTAAATTTTCTTCTTTAGGTAGCTTTACATTTAAATTAATAATATTATACATAGGTAAGGGTAGTTTAAACTACTTTCCAATGAAATCCTGAGTTTTTTGTGTTGTTTTTAATACAAAAGAAAGCTTTATTATGAACATTTAGTAAAGCTTAATTGAAAAATAGAAAGCCAGTGCCCACTTAAGTCTTCAAAGTGACCTGAGGATGGCTTCCATGGCAATATTCAAGATAACAAAAAAGCAGGCTTAGGTGAAAATATTTTAGAAGAATTCCTTGGACTTCAGCAGTAGAAGACAGAAGAAGCGACAGAAAAAAAAGTTTTTTTCTTTAGTTATTTTAAACAAGACAGTAGAAGTGAGTGCTCTAAAAATAATGAGGAAAAAAGAATGCGATTGTAATTTTTAAAAAAAGGAAACAACGTTTATGTATAAAGGGGGTGGGGATTACAAGATGAGTAGTGGAATGGGAAAAAATGAGAATCAAGTTGTGTTATATTCTGATACAAACTCTCAATGTTGAATGCAATGATGATGTGCATTCATAAAGTAACAATAAAGATTTGAATTAGAAAAACATTTTGAGAGGAAGCCAAAGGGTACACAATCACCTCCTTGCAGCTTACTTTGCCGTGTAAAATTTCCATTCACAGACACCCGGTGTCTTTCTGTAGGTGGTTCTTCTAAAGAGATATTCGTAAGTAATCCACCTTAAAATGCACTTTCACTTCTGATAGAAGATTCAGGTAGAGCAGTTTAAGGCAAAGTGGACTCACAATCCATTTATTTGAGAATAAAATAATCCAAAATTAGGACTTTATAACACTATAAATAATTTTATGTGTTGTGTAGAACCTCATTAGAAAGGCAGAAAACTGTATAGCTGTGAACTTATTTGCAAATATGTTGGTAATTAAATCATCTATAAATGTAATTAATGGTATATTAAGTAAAAACACTTTAATATACTTCAAGTTTAAATAATCCATCATATTTCTAATAGAATAGTGTACTATTTTTTAAATTTTTCTATTTTGGTGAAACAATCACATTATTAGATCTATTGGACAAAAATACATTTTTAGTTAAATAGCTGTAGCCATAAAATGCTAATTGTGTTTATGCTTGGATTACTCCAAAGAGACATACATGGTTTTACATTTGTAAGAAATCAAATATAAAATTAGTTGGTAGTTAAAATATCACTATAAAAACTGAGTGACTGATTCAAATATGGCTGAAGAAAGCAAACCCTAAAAGTGTGATGTGAATTTGTTAAAATTACATGGCTATATTTTTCTGTATATTAAAATAAAAGCTTTATTACAGAAGACCTTTTATTTGTGTGCCTATTTTTTTTTCCCTCTGGCTTTTGAGTCTAGTGAAGAGTCTGTCCAATAAGTCATGTCAAATAAAATACTACTACATTTTATATGTCTAAATATTGCAGATATGTGTATATGTATATGCACATATCTATAAACATCTGTAAGTATGTATAAACATACACATCTACACATCTATATATCCACAAATGAACACTTTTAAAATGTTAATCTCTGAACTTGAAACTACAGATTATTTAATTTTTCACCTATTTTTCCAATTTTGCAATTTTTCTAAAATAAGAAATAACTAATTTTTCAAAGTAATACAAATTGCAATGCTGTTGAGAGTATACAGATTTAAAAATTATATGTATCACTAAAAGTGAAAAATTCATATTTTTTCCAATATATGCAGAATCCTTTCTTTCAGTAATATATACAATTAAAACTCAGTGGATTCTTTTCTGTGTAATGTGGAAACTATATGGACCATTATCTACTTTAATAGTCATTTTATAATTTCTCTAAGATCTTCTGGGGGGGATTAATTTATGAATAATTGCCTAAAGGCTATTTCCCTGCCCATTTTCCTTTGTCTGGTATCATTTGAGAGCTAGTGAGCTTTAGATTGGCAATAAGGTCTTAATGTTTGATTGAGACAATCAATGATAGTGTGACCTCTAAATCTCATTGTAAGCTGGAGAAGAGTGAACTATGGGAGTTGCGATTCAGAATCTCCATTACCTTCTGTAGAATAAAATTAAAAAGGAATGAAGAGTCAATCCAAGGTTTTTACATCTTCTCTCTACTCATAATTCAATAAGCAATTTGCTTATTGCTTGTGGTATGTCAGGTGCTAGTTTGAAGACAATTTATGTAAATAGTTAATTTAATTCTCACAGTTGACAAATTGTGAATTATTTGATACACAAGGAGAGTGGAGAAAAGGAAGATACATTACAAGCAAGGCCTTGTTCTGATGCAGGCAGTCTGACGCCAGCGTCCATCCTCCTCACCAGAGCGATGAACTAACTGCCAACCCTCTAAATGAGCAGTTTCACCATCATTAGTGAACTCAAGATTGCCCAGGGAAACAAGATAGAAATTTTAATTTTCTACTAATTACTATTTCCTGTATAACCTTTGGAAAAACTTCTTATCTTTTACTATTGATGAGTCCATGTACAAAATGTGGAACAATTTTACTTTTTGTCCCTGGAAACATTACTATGACCTTTGTGATGTTTTAGCAGTCTGTCTAGTTCTCATATATATAATTAGGTGACTATTCTATTATTCAGCCCGTGGGTAAATCTTGACAGTATAAAACACCAGGGCATATATTTGCTAAAATGATATTAAATATCAAAAAATAAAAAGAAAAAAATTATGTCAAAGGATGTAAATGAGGTCTAAGCAAAATTATTAGTAAAACATATGCTGACTCATTTTTGACTCTAGATTTAGTCAATACTTATTTTAAAATGATCCTGAATCTACATAAGCTATTTTGCATTTAGCACATATTGAGAAAAAGAAAGCATCAGATAGTTTGTAATCGCACATGTTGTTGCTCTTCTTTGCCGTTTGCATGGCCTGTAGATGCTTCACCATTGATGGGCAGCTTCCTCTGTGTCTGGCCCGGGAGGAAAGTGGAATCTCAGATGCCAAAAGGTCTATGTTGTCAAGTCTAGCACAGGAACTACCGGACGACCTGTCTGTGGCACCAGTTTGGGGCTCAGCATACTGTTGCCTTCATACCTTTCCCATCTGTCTTTCTCCCAATCCTCTGTTCTGTGGGTCTCAACAGCCAACCTCAGACCTGAGGACATAGTCTAGCTAAGTCCACTTCGCCATTTCCCATGATTGTAATTTTAGATTGATAAGATCTTTAATATTTCTGACTGTACTCTGAAGACAAACTGTTTATTTTCCCCTTTATTGATTTTATTGATACATTATATATAGCGAGATAATAGATAAATGATAGATAGATAGATAGATGATCGATAGATAGATTATACTCATCACTGAGAATTTGTACCAGTGCATGACACATCTCAATTCTCATTTTTTCCCATTCTCTGCCCTCCCTACAACTCCCACCTACATAGGTTGCTTCCCTCTTGTTTATATCATCAAATTTTTCTTTCCCTTTCCCTGTCCTACTTTTTCCATTTCAGTATTTTTTTCCTGTTTCACAATACTTATCATCCATTCTGGATGTCCTTTACACTTTTAATTTCTCACACTAGAGAAATGATATGATATTTACATATCTGTGTTCTATTTATTATACTTATGAATGTACCAGTGCATTATTATTGTAGAGTGCATTTAAGTATAAATGTCTCTAATTTGTTGTTCTTTATGGCAAATATATATATATATATATATATATGTTAATTACATATATATGTAATTATATATACACTTTTCTCATATATATATATATATAAAATCTCACATCTTTCTTCATTTTCCAGTCAATGGACATTTAGGTTGTGCCCAAAGTTTAGCAATTACAAACTGTGAACAAGCGGTTTAATTAGACAGCTTATAAGAATCAAAGTAAAAAAAAAAATCTTTGCACTTGAAAGGTGAGTAGCTTTTAAATGAAACTTATCAAAAAGCAGTTTCATACTATGACACAAGAAAATAATGCAAGATGACATAACATTTCCACTGAATATGCACAAAAGTACAAAGCATCCAGGAACAAGTGACATAAGAAAACAGTGAACAGACACTTTTCAGAAGAAGTAAGAGCAGCTAAGAAGTGTATGAAGAAATGCTCAACATCACTGGTCATTCAAGAGACGCATATGAAAACAACACTGAGATTTCATCTCACTCCACAAAGAATGGCTGCTATTTCAGAATTAGCCAGCAGTGAATAACTGGCAAGGCTACAGAGAAAAAGGAACCCTTCTCCACTGTTGGTGGGAGTGTAGACTCATACAACCTCTGTGGAAATCAGTGTGGAGATTCCTCAAAAAAGCTAGGATTGTCTCATTATTTTTCCCCTTCACCCCGTTTCACTTTGAGTATATTTTATTTCACAATATATAATGAGATTATAACAAAAAAGAAAGGAAACAAAGTTTATGTATATAGGGGGTTGGGGTGGTAGGGTGGGTAGTGCTATGGGAAAAAATGACATTTGAGTTGTGTCATATACTGGTCATATACATATACAAATTCTCATTGTTGAGTACAATCATGGTGTGTATATGTAATGTACCAATAAAGATTTCAATTTTAAAAAAGCTAGGATTGGAGGTTTCATTTGACCTGGCCATTGCTCTGCTAGTTTTTCACACAAAATAATTAAAAGATTCATATCACAGTGACATATGTGCACCCACGTTTATAGCAGCTCAGCCTGTGATTGCTAAATCCTGGAAGCAACCCAAATATCCATCAACTGGAGACTGAATAAAGAAGATGTGATTCTTTTATAGAATATAGTATTATTCTGCCATTAAAAACGGTAAGATTGAGTTATTTGTACTCAAATGGATGTACTTTGAGGACATCCTCATAAATGAAATAAATAGGTCACAGATATGTAAATATCGTATCTTTTCTCTGGTATGAGAAAATGAAGTTATAAATGAGTTGTAGTATGTATAGGTGATATTGTGAAATAGAAAATATTTTAAAGGAAAAAGGGTGTAGAGGGAAATAATGACGGGAAAAAGAATATGACAATAATGAAGAAAAAAGGAAACAAAGATTACATATATAGAGGGTGGAGTGTTTCAGGGCATGGGGGAAGGGGAAATTGAGAATCAAGTCATGTCATATTCTGGTACAAACTCTCAGTGTTGAATATGATGATGATGTGTATTCATAATGTACAAATAAAAATTTAAATTTAAAAAAGAAATGGGTGGCCACCTATATCAAATAAATGAAGCTTTTTTCTAGAGAAATAACTCAAATAAATGCAGAGATGCAATGTTGATAGAACAACTAATATGATAACAGTTTCTGTTATTACCTTACATATTTACAGCTATAATATTCTATAGTACATTAAAAATGAAACCTTAAAATCTTGCTAAACAATGAATATTACTAACTACCAATGGGTTAAGTAAAGGCAATTTTTTCAAAAGCTTGGGGGAATAAAATTGAAGATAATTTAAATATCTAGTTTTAACAGATTCAAAAAGTGAATTAGGGGATAGCCATGCAATGGAACATTATACAGGTTTTTAACCCCTTATAAAGTAATAACGGATATGGATAGTTATTTATAATATATACATATATAAATAAATAGAAGGATATGACAAGAGCTTGTCATACACCAATCAACTAGTGTAAATGATATGTATTGTTCTCCCTTAATCTTAACCATGAAAGAATTTGAGAAAAGAGTAATAATTTGCTCATACTCATACAGTCAGAGCATCTTGGAGGTGAGAAATAAACAGAGTAATGCTTTTAGATTCTATCTTCCCTTTACTCGACTTTAAGCATTTTGAATTATTTTTGTAATTACTTTTGCTTTATTTTGGGGGTTTCTTATGTCAGAGGTAATTTAAACTTCAAATTACGGGGCCAGGGAGTTAGCTCAGTGGTTCGGGCGCCTGTCTTGCAAGCGCAAGGACATGGGTTCTATCCCCAGTAACCACATACCATACTGGGTGTGGAGACTCACCCCAGCAGCAATCAGTACCTCATACCACAGTGCCGGGCATGGTGGCTCATGCCTGTAATCCCAGCACTCGGAGGCAGAGGCAGGAGGATTGCTGTGATGTGAGTTTGAGGCTGAGCTCAGGGCCAGCCTGAACCGCAAAGTGAGACCCTGTCTCAAAAAACCTTAAAAAAAACAAAAAACAAAAAACAAACAAACAAAACTTCAAATTATGAGTTCCATTGTTTACAAATGTTGTTTGAAGTGTAATAAGCTAGTTCTTCTTTCTAAAAGTTAAAAAAAAACATATAAAAAGTTCTTTAACATCTTTTCCTGTAATGCCTTTCCAGTATCTCCTTTGACTTTTCCCTGGTATTTTCATGCAGTATGTTACCATTAACTTAATCAACACTAGTAATTTATTTTTCCTAGTAACGCTTTGAGTATATCATTTGGTCTTTGTTCAATTTGTTTGAGGTTACATGATACAAAGTTCTTTAGAGAATATAATTTCTTTTTTTATTTTTCTAGAAGTAAAAATGGATATAACACTGTTGACTGTGAGCTGACATTTTCCAAATGAATCTCAGTAAGACCTCTCTCTCTTTGAATATACTGTCTCTCTCAGGAAGATACATTCCACATTACTGCAGAAAATCAAATTCATAACTCAAGTAGAGTTCTTATACTTCTTCAGTCCAAAAATTATGCCATGTGGCTATTGTTATTTTTAAAAATATAATAAATTTGATAGCCTGCTTACCAAATCTGACTTCACAGAGGCAATAATATTGTGATTGCTATTGGTATGACCTATTTTATTCCTGAGGAAAGTACACAGATACGTAATCCAGAAAATTCTTCATATGTTTGAAGTGGAAACACCCCAAATTCTCCACCAAAACCTCAGCTCAATGGTGTGGAATCTGCCTATCACATGTCTTAGTCCTGTTCCTAATGCATAATGATTAACTAGCACATGGGAAAATTGAGGTCACGTTACTTCTGAGACTGGATCAGAACAAGTGAGAAGATTATGACTGGCTTCTGGGCTTGCAGTCTCTCAGGTAACTTAGCTGTCCTCAGAGACATAATTGCTAAGAATCCAGATGACAGAGACTCTGGTGGACACCTCAGTGGTTCTCCCAGCCAATGTCATCGGCCCATGTTAGGGAGCCATACAGGACACTCCAACTGCAAAGCTTTGAAGTGAAGATGAACCTGGAAGACATCTGACAGAAGCTCCCGAATGCATCCCAAATGGGGACTGCTTTTCAAGTTTTAACTTTACAATGTGACTTCAATATGGTGATTAAAATAAGTTCATGTGACTGCATTTTAGTGCAATTACTTATTCACCAATAATAACTGGAGTGATTATTTTTGATAAAGACATAATGGAAATTGATTAAAAACTTCAGTGTAAAGCCTGAAACTATAAAACTCCTGAAAGGAAACATAGGCAATGAGCTTCTAAACTTTGGTCCAGTGTATGACTTTGTTTTATTTTTATTTATTTATTTATTTATTTATTTATTTATTTATTTATTTATTGTTAAGGTTTTTTGAGACAGGGCCTCACTTTGTGGTTCAGGCTGGCCCTGAGCTCAGCCTCAAACTCACATCACAGCAATCCTACTGCCTCTGCCTCCCGAGTGCTGGGATTACAGGCATGAGCCACCACGCCCTGCACTGTGGTATGTGATACTGGTTGCTGCTGGGAGTGAGTCTCCACACCCAGTATGGTATGTGGTTACCCGGGATCGAACCCAGGTCCTTGCACTTGTAAGACAGGTGCCAGAACCACTGAGCTATCTCCGCAGCCCCAGTGTATGGCTTTGTTCTAGCATGTCTGCCAGAAGTCTCATGTGTCCACACCCAGCAATTGGCGAAGGTAACTGGATCGTGGGGCCTGTCTTTCTGAGCACATCTTCAGCTCCTCCCTCTCTTTCTGATTTTTGCCTGCCTTGGGGTGAGAAGCTGGAACTTTTACACTAGGCCTTTCTCCAATGTCCTTTTGGCCCTGGAACCAACCAACCCTGGCCTGACCTCTCTGGACAGCACATCATAATAATCATCTCCTCTTTGAACTTGTAACCTCAGAAGATTTGTTCCCCAGTAGAAAAGCTGACTACTTCATATGGCTAAAGATGGGGAGATGACCCCCAAAACATAGGCAACAAATGCACAAATAGACAAATAGGTTGGCATTAGACTAATAAGGCCATATATTGCAAAGGAAACAGTAAACAGACTTCAGACTTCAGACTACAAATTGAGAGCAAACAGTTGCAAGCCATGGATCTGGTAAGAGATTAATATCACAAATAAGTAAGAAATTCGTACAACTCATTGGTAACAAAAATAACACATTTTAAAAAAGAAAGACTCAAAAGACTGAAGGGACACCTCAGAATAATAAGTGTAAATTTCAAACAGTATATGAGGAATATCAACATCACCAAGTATTAGGGAAATACATTGAGACCACCATAGATATTCCTTTACATTGAGGATGGCATTATTAAATATATAGACAATAACAATATTGCTAAGGATGTGGTAAAAATGACTGTAAGTCCCCTCAGGCCTTATAGGCATTACAGGCAAATAATAACAATTTAACTGCCATATGATGCAGTAAACCGAAGGCCGAGTACATATTCAAGAGAAGTGAAGTTAGTATGTCAAATATATACCTACACTTTACAGTTCACAGAAGTATTATTCATAATAAGTAGTATCTAAAAACAACCAAAGTGTCTATCAATTAATGAGTTGAAAAAGAAAATATGGTACAGATGCATGTTGAAATAGTATCAAATTTTATAAAGAATGAAATGTCCATAACTTGTGACAACATGCATTACTTGAGAACATTGCACTCTGAAATCTCAGCACAGTAAAAACAAACACTGCCTGGCCTCACTAAAAATGGTCATTTTCAGGAATCAAACATTTGTTTGGTGGTCACAAGGAGCTTGGATAGGCAGAGAAATGTTGAGGAAGGAACACACAATTTCAATTAGATGGGGGAGAAAATTCAGGAGATCTACTGCACAACATAATGAGTATTTTAATAGCAATGTGTTTCATATTTGAAAATTGCCAAGAACATAGATTTTCAATGTTTGCATTTTATAAATGGAAGTAGGTGAACTAACAGGTGACTTAGCCATTCTATGACTTATGCTTTTGTCAAAATATCATTGTTGTTCATCATAAATGTATTTTTGAATTAAAAACAAAATATTATGTGGACAGCAAAAAGGGTTTTGACGTAGACTGTGTGGTTTTATGTCCTGAAATATCTGATTCATTTTTTTTTTACTAAAGGAAAAACAGACTCATCTAGGTTTCAAAGACTTTTGATTTTTTATTTTAGAAAGCATTAAGTAGCTGAATTTTAGTTCAATATTTTATGGCACATAATAACTTAACTCATAAATTTCCAATTTATATTTTAAAGACATTATTACTCCTACTGTTTATTTATCATTCATATAATTTATGCTTAGATTTTGGTGCTCTTCTATGTCATCTAACTTTTCAAAGATAAACTCCTAGATTTATTATGATTTTTTTCATGTTTATCAAATTTTGTCAATATTGATATAATTTATAAATATATTGTCATCTTATCCTACTTTTCACTTGTTTTCATTCATCAATTTAAGGTGCATTCTAACTAATCACTTATGTTTTGAAAAACCAAGTCTACAAATATGCATGTAATAAATATAGTAAAATATATTAAAGAAATAATTATAATTTTTTTCCTGACTCTAAAGATGTTTTGTTATTCTGATACATCTGTTTCTAAATAATGAATATTTATGCATAAGTTTTATGTTTACAGAAAAGTGAAGCCAATAGCATAGAACATTCTTTGTCCGTTTATCCTCAAATTATTTACATATTCATTATTATGATAGACTTGCTACAAATGATAATCCAATATTGACACATTGTTAATAAATAATTTTCATAGTTTATGTTAAGATTTGGTTTTCCTCCTATAGATTTTGACAAATGCAGTGTTATGTAGTTAGTATTATAATATACAGAATAGTTTTATTATCCTTAGGATCCTTT
>PVIR01046006.1:0-10446 GCA_004026965.1 Petromus typicus
AGCTGATGTGGTTTATTTCGTTGACTTGGATTCAGGTGCAGTCACATCTCTTCTACTTTTCTAATTATTGCTCAGTGAGAAATTTTAATGACCCAGGCAGGAAATATCAGAGGTGGAGGTGAAGAGAGGCGAGCAGGTTCAGGAGAGTGAAGTCGATAGGACTTGGTGTGCACTTTGTCACTCACTTGCCATCCAAAAATGCAGAAGAAAAACAGGTTATCAGTCTCTTCACCATAGAGACAGTTTTCAAAATGTAAAGCTTGGTTTCTTTCCACCATCATAACTAATTAATACCTATTTGTATCCCTACATATTAGGCATAAATAGCAAACAACTCTGTTCTACATTTTCATATACCATATTTCAGAGAAATCACACCAGTCCGTGACTGATAGGAATAACTTTAGGGAGAATAAGTATGAAGCATAATAGAGATTTGCCTCTTAAAACATAGTTAACATTGGGCCGGGGAGTTAGCTCAGTGGTTCTGGCGCCTGTCTTGCAAGTGCAAGGACCCGGGTTCAATTCCCCGGTAACCACATAACAATACTGGGTGTGGAGACCCACACCCAGCAGCAACCAGTACCACATACCACAGTGCCGGGCGTGGTGGCTCACGCCTATAATCCCAGCACTCGGGAGGCAGAAGCAGGAGGATTGTGATGTGAGTTTGAGGCTGAGCTCAGGGCCAGCCTGAACCACAAAGCGAGACCCTGTCTCAAAAAACCTAAAAAAAAAAAAACATAGTTAACATTATCACCTCATGTCATCTATCGTAGAACTATCATATGGTCCTCAAAACTTCTTAATTGACTGAGTTCAAAATAGTTTTAAATTCTCTTTCTTCCATAATGAAAAATGCAAATCACTGCCAGAGTTCCACTTTCCATCAATGAGCTTATCCACAGGGAAAAACTACAATTAAAGAGCTAATATGAGTGCAGCAGTCAAATACAGAATCCATCATCAACCACTATAAAGGCATAAAACCTCACTCAGCCGCTCAAGTCTGCTTTGTACTAGACAGACAGAAAGCAGAGGGCAAAGGTCTCTGCTTTTAACTGTACAGGTCTTTAGACTGCAGACCAGTGACAGTGAGGTAAAAATGGAAAATGAAAGAGCCCACTGAGTATCAGCTGCCTTGACACTCTCCATGCAGGTAAGACATCTTTTCTTTCCTTTTTTAGCTATACATAATGATCATCTTCATCACAGGGAATCTGTATCTGTACATCATGTATCTTCTTTCTTACTTTTCCCGTTCCTCTTCCCTCCTTCAACCTTTCCACTTCTCCTTATTTACAAAGAAAACAAAAAAAAAGTTACCATTTTTCCTTCTTTACTCATTTCTTCTTGCCCTTGTTTTCTTTCCCTAACCATCTCCCTCATCTCCCATCCCCTTTGAACATTCTCTTCCTGTTTCACAATATCTGTTCATACAGTTTGGTCCTCACTTACACTCTCAGTTTCTCGTGTGGTATTTATACACGTGTGTCTTATTTATTTCACTTAAACGTATGGCCTCAAGGTGTATATATTTAACTAGAAATATCTTGAGTTTATCTTTCTTTGCGCCTGACTAGTACTTCATTTTATTTTTTAAAAACCACATCTTCTTTATCCATAGATTGGTTGATGGACATTTGGGCTGTTTCTAAAATTTAGTTATTACAAATTGCACCACTATAAACATGGGTATGTATCTATGACTGTATCGTATCTATGATATGATGTTTTTATTTCTTTTGGAAAGATGATAAGAAGAGGAATAGCTGAATTAAATGGAACCTCTATTTTCAGTTTTCCGGGAAATCTCCACACTGACTTTCACAGTGGTTGCCCGAATTTACACTCCCACCAATAGTGGGGAAGGTTCGCCCTCCCCACAACGCCCTCCCAGCATTTGTTATTGGTGGATTGCTTGGTAAAAGCCATTCCTTCTGGAGAGAGATGGAATCTCAGCACTATTTTCATTTGCATGTCATGAATGACCAGTGATGTTGAGCATGTTTTCATATAGTTATTTGCTGTTTCTATTTCTTCATCTGAGGAGTGTCTATTCATTTCAGATGCCCATTTTTGGATTTGGTCCTTAAATTTGAGGGGTCTAGTTTTTTTAGTTCATTCTATATTCTATGTACTAACCCTTTATCTGAGAAACAACTGATAAAAAAGTTTTCCCTCGTTGTGAGTTGTCTCTTCACTCCGTCGGTGGTTTCTCTTTTTTTTAATTCATAATAATAGCACATACTTGCAGGCCATGTTTATCTTCTTTGTGTGGAGTTGGAACGTGTACATAACATATCTTAATTCCTTAACATCTTGGTAATACATTAACTGTTCACACTCCACCAAGTTATTCATGCATCACCTAACATTACATAAATTAAGCTTAGGTGCTTTTATACCACATGGATTAGAAGGACATGAGCCATCAAGCCCGGCCCAAGTAAACCTAGCAATATTATAATCTAGATATTCTGAGGACCACTCAGGAACTTCAAGCACTCATTCCTGTGTCAGACTATGTACTGTACTTCAATTTGGAATTAACAAGATAGATACGTTATAGTAACACTTTTGTACTCTGAGTGTCCCTGCCTTGCTAGCCTGCTGGCAAAACAGGGATTTAAAAGAAAAACAGGGTTACACACATGAAATTATTTTTTGGCTCGTGCCTACCAAAATTTTGGAAATTCTAGCCCCAAATCAAAATCAGCCCCAAATTACCCTTGGTGATCTGAGAAGGTTTCTCACATGTGTTTCCAATACAATGGACTATTCCAATAGTCTCCTAATTAGACTCTGTGTACTTCCCTGTCCCTCACATATCTCCCTAAGAAATATATTCAAAGCAGGACTCTTAGTCATTTCATTACTGGATCATTTCTCTGACTCTTCTTCTCAATTTCCCATGCACCTGTCTTCCAGAAGCCTGGGTGCATATCATAACTGTAACTGTATTTTACTTGTCTGCACTTCCCAGACCTCAAGCTTGCCAATGTTGCTGTACCATCTTTTTATCATCTCAGTAGCTACTTCCATATTTTTGGTCATTAACTGGTTATGGTGATGCTACACTGCTAATACAGACTCAATAATTTAAAGATTAAAAACATATGGCTTTTTTCCACCAAAAAATTAGAGGTGAGCCTTCCATATCAGTGAGTGGTTCTGCCCCTTACAGTCACTGTGGGCCCCAAGCCAGTGCTTTCCCCTCCAAGTCCAGTTTGAGGTGGTAAGTTCCAGCCAATAGGAAGGAAAAGAGAGCTTGGAGATGCATATCTAGGTATCTAAAGTCCAAGGCTGCATTGGACTTCCAATGGCAAGTCCTAACTGAAAGGGCAGCTGATAAACTTAGGATGGCTCGGCAGGTATGTGCCCAGCTACAGTCCCGTTGTCACGGAGGAGGAGAGGGAGACATGTGGACTGTTCAGTTTCCCTCCACAGAGTGAATAAATGAATGGGAACAGTCCTTCCATATTCTACATAGTAAACACTATTTTTCACTCTTTTTCTAGCTCACTAAAACACAGTTATCAACCAACCTGAAAAAGATGTTTTATGTTGTTGCAGAACCGATTGTTACATAGCAAACATGGTAAAACTTAATGGCATAAAATTACCAGTTTACTAAGCTCACAAATTCAGTGGTTCAGGAGTTTGAATGGAGCACAATAGAGAAGGCTTCTCCGCCCTCTGGTGATGGGGTAGTCTACTGGGGAAACCAAGCCTAAGGTTACCCAGTGACCTAGGAGTGGATTAGCTGACATAGTCGCAGCTAGGCAGGCAGCTAGGATCTCACCGGGGGCTCGGCTCAAATGCCCGTGTACGGCTTCTTCACATAGTTTCTCCAAGCGAGTTATTTTTTTTCCTCGTACCAAGGCTTCCACCATACTCTGTTGCTCAGAGCAGTCATGAAGGTCCACCCAAGGGCAGAAAGAGGGAGCATAGACCCGCTGCTTGATGAGAGGAACTTCACAGTCACGCTGCAAGAGCGTGTGGCATGGGAGAGACTGTTGCCATCATCTTTGGGAAACATAATTTGCAACATATGCCTAACTGCCTCTGATAAAAAGCAGATTCTCAAAAATAAATAAACCTGTTAACAATTTCTGAAATAGTAAAGATTTCAAAGTTTTGCTTTAGGGACTTGAAAGGCATAATAATGTAATTGAGTCATTAAAAATGTTTGCCTCTATTAAAGTCAGAGGTAATAGTCTTCAATGGTTCTGAGGAGCAGCTGGCCAAAGGGTCCAGCTCTTACATGTTCGCAGAACACATGTACCATCGAGATGAAAGGGTGGAAGGAAGGGTGGCTTAGAAATGACTTCTACACAATTATGAGCATGAAGAACTATAGAATACAGAAAATATTCCTTCTGAACTTTGCATTTGTTTTATTATCTTCATGTCTGTCCCTGAGTCATGCAGATGTCCTCAGGCTTCACCAACCTGGGCACTCACAGGGGAAGAAAAGCCCCATGTTGGTTTTGTGGCTTCTGCCTTGTCAAGACTACGCAGCCCCTCCCCCACCCAGCCTCAGGTCACTGTTCTCCTGAGCATCTCAGCGCTCTATGGAATCGGGACTGTTCACACCATCTACTCTAAATGTCCTCTCTCCAAGAAGGAGGGGTCTGTCCGGCCACATTTGTCAGGGTCATCCACAAAGACTCTGCCCCAGCTGTCAGGGTCTCACCTGACGTGCCAACGCCACACTTCCAGTGACCAACTTGCATCTGTGGAAACAGCACCCCTGCCAGTGCTGACACCTAGACACTCAGGCTGTGTGCTGATGATTCAGGAACGTTCACAACATGCCTCTGCCAAGTAACCCCCCTCCCGGCCCTCTCCCCTCTCAGACATTGGAGGCAGAGGGGGCCCACACCAAGCCCAAAGCAGAATCCTTGGGGAGCCAAAGCAGGCGTGGGTTCTGTGTGGGGGTGTGGAGAATGGGCTACAACAACAACAACAAAAAAGAAATGTAGCCGAATATTAACAATGAATGTGAATGAGGCAGATAAAGTTTATCTAGGCATTTATTGGTTATTACCCCCAAGTTTTTCTATGGGTTTAAAATATTTTGAAATAAAAAGTTAGGGTCTGGGATTTAGCTCAGTGGTGCCAATGCCTGCCATGTAAGCATGAGGTCATGAGTTTAATCCTTGGTACCAAAAAAATAGTTGAAAGAAGAATTTAAAATAGAATACAAAAATAACATTGCTTTAATGACTACATGCTATGAGTGGAGGTTATAGAAATTAGAACAAGTGATGATGACCCAGACCAAAGCAGTGAGAGTGTATATAGAAGTGAGAAGTGAGAACTTGTTAACTGGGAATAAGAGGATATAGCTGATCGGATATGGGGAGTGGATATGGGAAGGTAAGATGGATAACTGGAGAAGAGGGCAGATCGATTCTATTTGGGCACACTGAGTTCAGGTGTCTATGAGACACCCGGTGAAGAATGGTCAGAAGGCGGACTGGACAGTGGGCAAAATGTTAGTGCTGAAGCAGTAAAGACTTAGGGGCAATAGAAGCTGAGGCAGGTGAACATGTGAGCTCACAGGAAATGGAGAAATACAGTGAGAAGAGGGGAAGACAGGGCCTGCTACAGCTGATGGGACTCAGTATCCAAGATGACACACCCAGTGTTCATCCACACTCTGCTTTGGCGCCTAGTCTAATTTACTCCTGGGAAAATTCCATTCTTCATTAACATTTCTTGTCTCCTAGAATTGTCTTATGTTATTCCTAGTATTGTCTTTTATTATTATGCTGGTACAAATGGGAAGTACTTCTTATAAATGGCCTTTTTCATCCATTATATCACCCAAATGAATCTAAGTGCTTATAATTAGCAAGGTTTACATAACAGGTATAATTTCTTGATCATAAAGTCAGACCATTATAGTTGATTTTTCTTAATGGGGCATTTTGTGTTTGAAATAAACAGCAGGCATTAAGCAAAGATATCTGGAAAGCAATAATATCCAACTCTGATTGCAATGTGTTTGCTACACTCTTGAAACTCATCATAATTCTAGAACAAAATAAAACATTAAGAGATTAATAAAAGCCATTTTATCAGACAAGACTCATTCTTCTTTAATGCTATCTTTATCTCACATGGGAAAATTACTTTATTACATGGGTAGAAAAGCCTTTATGACAAAGCACTTGAAAAATAAGTCTGATGCTTATTTTGAAATTGCATTTCTTAATTGTCATAAGCCATGTAGTCATCAAAAATGCTTTTTAAAAGAAAGAGAAAATTCACTACTTGTCTTTATTTTGGTCTTAATAATAAAAGGTCTTGGCAGATACATATATTAGAATTCAGACCAGTGACATATAGCTTATATTAAATGGTAAATGATATTCAATACTATGAGAATATGAGATCTAATATCTCCACAAAGGAGAGGGGATTTTGTTTTAGGGATTTTTTTTAAATAATTTTAAATAGCCAAGCAAGGAAGGTAGAGAAATGTCCGTTCTGCCCACTCTGACTGCAACACATAGATGGCTGGGTAAGTCACTGGCCTTGTTACCCTGCATCCTTGGCTCACCCTGGAAGCCCTTCAGAACTGCAGTGCTCTGCAAAGTATCTTCCCCACCCAACCACACCCCTAGACAAGGATTTCTGAAAGTACTTGGATATGGCAAAGATTACCTATCAAAATCTGTTCTATCTCAATGTATAAAGGTTTACCTGGCATCAGCTACAAAGACAAAAACCCACTTCCCACTCCTTCTGCATCACACAGAGACATTAATGCTCTTTCTCTGTCTCTGTGTCTCTCTGTCTCTGTATCTCTCTGTCTCTCTCTTACTCTGTGAAGTAGGAGCTGGAGTAATACATGCCTCCTCTTGACCAAGACTTTTAAGAGTCAGTCATTTGTCCTCTATATTCTCTCTTTTCTTCTCCACCAGCTAGATGTGGATGACAACCAGCTCCCTGTGACTACAGAATCTCCAAATTGAAGTCTCCTGGGTCCCAGAATGTCACATAAAGGAAAAACCATCCACTAAGCACCAGCTGTTTTTATGAGCAAAATACAAATTTCTAATGTGTTTGAGCTATTACACATCTTGGATATATCTGTTGCAGCGAGGGATCTTTGATAATACCCAGAGGATGCCTCTACATGCTTGTAAAGTCAAGTCAGCTATCTGGTCGGCCACTATGTGCCATCACTACTTCTCTTCATTTGCACCCTGGTGTCAGTCAGGGACCACTATGTCTTCTGGACTTTGCTACCTACATTTCCTCCATTGAGCACTGCTGCCATTTTTCCTGGGGTCACCTGACATACCTTTCACTGCTTCTACACATACCACTGCCACCACGGGCACTTCCAGATGCCTCCTGCATACTAACCATCACTTCTCTGCGCTCTGCTGCCTCCTCAGCAAGAGCCCTTGAAGTACTGAGATGCCTCCAAGCTTTGTGATGAAACAGACACACAAGGCTCCTTCATTTTAACCTTAGCTTCAGCAACCAAAGAGAGAGAATCCAGAAGCTGGCATGGGCAGACAGAGTGTTTACTCCCCTCAGATCGCAGGAATCGGGATTGCAGACCTCTAGGTGCAGTGCATTGCCTCCACAGCACATCAGACATCCAGGTTCGTGGCGTCTTGACTGATGTTCTGGTCTCTCAGCCCTTCGCCCTTGGGCATGTCGTCTCCTGATCACAAGATGACTGCCGCATCGTCACACATCAGGTGGACTAAAAGTCAGGAGGGTTTTTCCCAGAAGTTCACTGCAGATCCTTTGTACACAGTATTGACTAGAGTGAGTTCACAGGATCCTCCTGGATCTGAGGAGCTCTGGAGAGGGAGGCTCTATCAAAGCCTGTTATTTAATGGTCTTGAGTAATCAGGATTTTGTTCTCCATAACTGTACATAAGACTAACACCCCAAAAAATAAATGAATGTTTTTGCAAAAGAGGAGTAAGGAACATGGCTATTGGAAGGAGGGTTAAATAGTAGCACACACCCCAAGTTCCAATTCTGCAGTGACACCTTCCACACACAGGAAATTGAGTCAAGGCCTTCTCTGTCTTCTACAGTCCAATCACAAGTCCATAGGACACCTCCAAGTGTAAGCCACATTGCCAGCATCTGTCCACTGTGTCACTACCACACACCCTGGTTGTGACTATGGTTTTGATGGAGGATCAAGTGTGTCAAATCTATCTCCCTCTCTTGACATGACTCTTCACCTAGAAGTAGGCGAAAGGCTTCCCTGCAGCAATGGTTTGGAAGATGAGCTCACACATAGCAACACCTCATAAGAGTCTGGGCTCAAATACAATTTGCCAGCCCTGTCCCACAACTTTTCATTTTACTTTGAAGAGCTGGTCTGACAATTCAAATCAACAAGCATCATATATATACATATATGATAATACATATATCATACATATACATATATATGTATGTATACACAACATAGACCAGAAGGCATTAGAAAAGCATATTATCCTAGAGCTTGATGTTTTCAAAAAAGAAAAATAGGGCCGGGGATTTAGCTCAGTGGTTCCAGCGCCTATCTTGCAAGCGCAAGGACCCGGGTTTGATCCCCGGTAACCACATACAATACTGGGCATGGAGACTCACACCCAGCAGCAATCAGTACCACATACCACAGTGCCGGACATGGTGGCTCACACCTGTAATCCCAGCACTCAGGAGGCAGAGGCAGGAGGATTGCTGTGATGTGAGTTGGAGGCTGAGCTCAGGGCCAGCCTGAACCACAAAGTGAGACCCTGTCTCAAAAAAAAAAAAAAAACCTAAAAAGAAAAATAGTGTTCAAGTCATATTAACAATAAATATTAATAACAATAGACTATTCATAATTAACTGCATTTAAATGTGAGAAAAAGCAAAGATTGTCATAGGATGAACACTACTTGTCAGGAAGAATATGTGTCAATAATTCTGAGAGGAAAAAGTCTAATTCATCCACAACTCCAAAGGGTAACACTTCCCAGGGGAAATTAATCATTCAAAAAGGAAAATGCCTACACAGTTAAATGCATTTTTTTAGATTCTTAATATTTTTCCTTCCACGTATTTAATTCAAATCTCCAAAATGATAAGCTCTTCCTGGTGAAAAACTCCCAAACAATCTGCAGTGAGGTTTCCTGAGTGCCCGTGCTCAGTGCTTTGGACGGTCAGGGCCTGTGGTAAGAGAGGCTGTGCGGCTGACACTAAGTTTCCGATCGAGTGAATTCATTAAAACAGTCTCTGTCAACTTGGTAACAGGTAAAATGTCTTCAGGGCTTTAGTTTAGGTAGAAGGTTTCTAATCTACATAAATTTCCGTGGCACTGATGGTAAACTAGTTAAATGGTTGGCTGGTGACACAAAGATGAGGAAAATAATGAATGCATATAAAGCAGCACAAAGATTTGGAGGGATCTGTATCTGCTCCATAATTATCTTGTCACATGGGAAATTAGAATTGTCACTGGTCTCCTCCTCCCCCTCCTCCCTCTCCAGGGCCTCCTCGTCTTGTCCCAGTAAAAAAGTAAAGGGGAATGGTTTAAAAAGAGAGAGAGAATGGTTGAAGTAAGGAAAACAAAGAAAGGATGAGGAGAAGGGCACGAAGAGAGCAGCCCAGAAAGAACAACCACACAACCCAAAAAAGCTTCCTTAACTAAAATGGCCGGTCAGTTCAAAGAAGAGAATAATTCAAGTGAATGTTGTATCTTCTACTTCTGTCATTACAATTTGCACACTGAAATATTATTTTATATTATTTCTCTAGTATAAGGGTAGATAACTCCAGCTTGGACAAATCTAATCCATCATCTGTTTATTTGGCTTTTTTAACCACCCACAGTGATGGCCTTTCATTGTTAATGGTAGTATTTTCAAATGTTCTGTGAATACTCACATTTTGCCTCAGAGTCTAGTATTTACTATCTGCCCCTTTAAGAGAAATCTTTACTCTAAATAAAACCTACAGAGAGCAGCACAACTCTTTATCTCGTTATCTTTTGGACCTAACAATTCCTGATTGTTGGACAGACAGCAGAGAGTCCTGGGAACATCCTGGAACAAAGAAAGACATTTTTCTTCCTTGCAAAAGAAGAAATCAAGACCCGGAGATGCTAATCAGCTGATCCAGAGTCCAACAGCTTCTTAGTGTTAGAGATAGAGCCAGAATCCCCACTAACCCTCACCACCCGGTGCTGACAGCATAGTCCTAAAACACCTTTACAGGGCCTTCAATCAACTGACTGAGCTCTAAGCATCAGGCCTGGCTCTTCAGAGCAGGGCACTGGTGAAAAACGACTAACCCATTTCGTGTTGGGCAGAAAATTAGACATTAGCAGCAGAGAAGTGTCTGGAGTCCACTTGAAAGCAAAGGTGGCGTGACTGTTTTCCTCTCATTTCTTAATCATTATCTACAGATAAAACTCACATAAGC
>PVIR01046007.1:0-10456 GCA_004026965.1 Petromus typicus
ATGAAGCAAGTCTCCAGACAGACATCCGCTGGCCTTATCTGGGGCATGTGCCCTGCCTCCCAATCTCATGGTCAGAGAATATAATACCCTGACTGGATAGTCTTCCCTCATGAGCCCTTCCCTGCCTCCCGGGGTGGAGTTAGCCCCATGCAGAGCTCACCAGAAGGACCGAGGGAGGAAGGGGAATAGGGAAGCAGGTATCCAGCTCCTGGAAAGCATGCTCCTCTCCATCCAGGGTTAAGCCCGTCCTCCCTTGGGTCTCTGGCAGCTAAAGACCCAAACCTGACCACCCTCAATGCAGCAGAGCTGCAGCAGGGAAGCAAAACTGTCCAACTCCTCTCCTCCTGAACAACCATTCGCCTCCAGTGCCCACCCCACAGGGGGCCTGGCCCGGCCTTCCAGCTGAACCCTCTTTCTGTCCCAGGAGAGTTTGTCATCTGTCCCATTCGGTGTTGATCATGTAACACTTCCCCAGACTCTATTTTTATCTTCCTACATATGAATTGTGTCTCCTCAGATAATCTATAGTTTTAAAAGGGAGGGGAGGGGAGGGGAGAAGAAGGAGCACCACATTTACATATGTTAGACACGTCCTTAAGTAATGTTTGGGTGCTGTGATTTAAATGTCAACTCCAAATTTTAGACAATAGAAACATAGTCCTCGAGTCAGACATGAGTGGTATCTGAGAGGTGGGACCTCTGGGAGCTGAGCAGATTAATGCAATACAGTGGGGATGGCTGGCATGCTGCTCTGTCTTCCCATGGACACCTTCCATGGAGACGTAAGACACGGGAAGGCCCTCCCTGGATGCCTAGCAAGTGCTGCTCCATGCCCTTAACTGCCCAGCCTCCATAATCATGAGCTACGTGAACCTCTATTCTTTCTAATCTATGCAGTCTGAGGTGTACAGTCACAGCAAGAGAAAATGGACTACAATGAGCATGAGATGCCAAGGGCAAATCCGTGATGAGAGTGGGCCTTCACGTTCTTAAGCCTGAACAGGGCGGCCTTTGGTGCTCAGAAGCCAGGCCTCCCCTGCTGCCGGAGCAGGCTGGACTTTGGAGTCAGCTGTGATTTGGCAGCTGTCTTCTGTAACCTCTCATTCCTGTTTTGGTTTTGGTTTTGTTGTTTCTGTTGTTTTGAATTTTTGTTTGTTTGTTTTATTTTTGTGCTATTTGAGATTGAACCCAACCCCTTCACAATGAGCTATGTCCCTGGCCCTTTTATTTTAATATAGGATCTTAAAAAATTACTAAGTTGCCCAGGCTGGTCTCCAATTTGATATCCTTCTGTTTCAGCTTCTCAGAGTGCTGGGATCACAGGTGTGTGCCACCACAGCAGATTTTGTATATTTTATATATTTCCTTTGATGTTTCTACAGTCAATCTTTGTTACCGAACTCCATACTTTAGATATGACAATTTGACCACTACAAATCAGCCTAGATCAATGATGGTGAAACTTTTAGACCTTTCAGTGATACCAACAGCCTTCTGTGGCACACATGCTGTAGGTTCACCAACGGTGGCCCAAGTCATCTTCATTCTCCTTCCCTTTGGGGTACAAATTTGTCCCTTGTAAAAATCTGTCCCTTTCTCTAATCTTTTCTCAGTTACGTGGGTCTTCAGCATTTCTCATCTGCTCACCTTTCTCCTTTGCATTTCTTCACATAGATCTTCTCAGAATCCACAGTCTGTCTCTACAAAGCAAGTGTCCCAAACTGTTTTCTAGGAGAGACACTACATCCCTAGAAGTGCCCTGGCTCACTTCACAAGTTAATGGCAGGTCTGGGACTGTGCCTCAGGACTCCAGATGCTTTCAACTCTTTCATTAATCTAGTCATTGATTTACTCAGTTATTTGGCAATGCTATTTTAATGGCTGTTATGCCTTGGTTGGACTAATAAGATGTCTAATTTATTATTATAGTCTGACTCTTTTCCGCTGAGAGTATACACATATCAAAACCTTCTACTCAAAACTATATACAGCACAATTCGTATGTGTCAATTAAAAACAAAGACAACATCAGTTTCCATGTTCTGCAAGGGAATCCCTTGCCCCAGAAGATCTTCCTGCCTCACCCTGAGTTTTTCTCATTCCATGAAGTCTCCGGGAGAACTTGCTGCCTAACAAAACGAAAGCGAGCAGGCGATGCTTCCAGGGCTGTCTTGAGTTTCTCTCCAAATTCTAATCCCACATCAGTCTCCAAAGTCTTAGTTTCAGAGTAGTTTGGGTGCAAGTAACAGAAGGCAACTCTGGCATCAACAGGAAACATGGACTTGGTGGGGTGGACACATGGTAACATAAAGAATCGAAGAGCTTGAGGAGCCAGCCCTCAACAGAGCTCAGTCTGGCTGGTCCAGGGTACAGCAGGCAGGTTCCCTCACCACCACCACTGGACTCTGTTTTTGGTTATGTTCTCATGAAATTCAGCACTCAGGGTCCAGAGCCACCAGTTTATGTGGCTTCTGTTGCAGGGCAGGATCTCTCAAGCCTACAGCAAGACTGGGAGACTGCCAGCCCGGAGGGTCAAATCCAGGGCAGCACAGTTATGATGTGACAGATAATAGACTACAAACAGCACAACTCCTGATCTGCCATCTTGGATAAGGGCTCTAGCAGACAAGCTGGAGAGTTGGTGCTCTCCAAGTTTTATAAGCTAAGAATGTCTCAGAGCAATAACTTGACCAAATCGATCCACTTTCTTTCTCTTTTCCTTTAGACTTCAATAAGAATCCACCCACCCACAGACATGTACAAATGTTATGAGCCGAACCTTCCCCTTTTGTCTGAACCACTGCAATAAATTCCATATTTGTCTCTCCACTGTCCCCTGTTTTCTCCCAATAATATCTCTTCTACGCAGCAGCCAAAGTAATCCTTTTAAAATATAAGTCACATTAGCCTTTATCTCAAAGCCTAATAATGGATATAGTGCCTTCTGTGATCTGACCCTTAGCGCTCTCTCACCTCATCTCCTGCCATGCTACTGTGTCTTCCACACACTTTTATTTTCAAGGCACATAGACACCTTTCTGCATTTCTGCAGGCAAACATTATCATTTAGAGAATGACTCCTATCTCAGGACCTTTGCCTGTGCTGTCCCCACTTCTTGTAATACACTTCTCCCAGACATCCAAATGATTCTGTCCCTACCCAACAGAGTCCTTTCTGGCTACCTGAGCAAACTGGTCTATCGTAAAAGTCTGTATTTACTGACTTTATGAAATATTTAATTTTCAAACTCAAACACTTTTAGAAGTACAAGTGACACTATTAACAATCACTCCAAGAGAACAGAGTCACCCAAACTAATTTATTTTTCTTCTTGGTATTTATCAGTATCTGCAATTATGTTATAATTATGCATCTATTTATTGTTTATAGCCTGCCTTCTCCACTAAAATGTAAATTCTTGGGCATCAGTCCTTAGTGTCATTAATTGCTCTATCTCAGAATCTTGAACAGTAGCTGATACATAAAAGACACTTGATAGATATTTACTGAATGAATTAATGACCAAATGAATGTTGTTATCTACTTAGTAACATGTTAAGTGCTATACCAAAAATATTTAGACACATTTAGAAAATAATACAATTCTAAACTGGATAGTACTGACCACAGTACTATCTAGGTGACCAGTCTAGGTTGTATTATTGATAAATCATTGCATTATTGATAAATCATTAGTGATTTAGATAAGGGAGGAAAGAAAAACCCTATTTTAAAACATTCTTGGAGTTTGATATTTGATCTGGTCTCTAAAGAGCAGTTAGGTTTTTAAGAGGCAGAAGAAACTCCTTTCAGGTTGATAAAGATAGAAAGAAGTCTGTCCCAAAGGTTTTCTTTGCCCTTTCCATGCAGTCTTCCTAGCACTGGACATGCTGGGTTTGAGCTGCCATAGGAGATGTCCACCTCGCATTTGAAATTGGAGTTCAGAGCTTGGCCTCAAGACTTAGAATTGGAAATCATCCATAAAGGTAATGACTACCATGGACGCCATCCAGGAAATCACTGCTCTCCTTGAAGCTTAGCCTAGTGCCCTACAGCGCTGTGTCCTTAGACAGAAGGAGGCATTCTTAGATCTGCACATCCTACTTCCAAGCCAACTGAGCTACCATCCAACAAAGGAGACCTCAGGAGGTCCCAGTTTACTCAAGCACAGACACCAGCAGCCAGTGTGGACTGGGATGCTGGGAAGCAGACGACCTTGCACTTTAGTTTGCCAGGACAGTTCTAGTTTGTATCACTTGTCCCAGAAACATTCTTAATAGCTACTCCTTTCGCTCTCAACATCATCCCAGTGTAGATGATAAATTACAGTCAATCTACTAATTCCTCAAATGACAAATGGCCCAAATAACCAATTTCCTGAATGACCCATTCCCCAAATGACCAATTTGCCTAATGTTGTCTCATCCTTTAACTTTCTAGCTTACTTGATTGGTTTTCATTTCGCTTTTTTAACACCCATTTAAGGAATATCCTAACAGTCTCTCTCAGCACTAGAAACTTTTGCCTCTTGGTCTTTCTCTTTGTGTCTTGGTTCCCCCTCTCTGCCTTCAATTCTATCTCTTATCCTCCAGCAGCAACAGCAGGGATCTGTGCAGAGAAAAATTGAACATGTTCTTCTTATGAATATATTCCTCTCATGAATATATTGTTTTATGAATATATTCAATGAAAATATTCTTTTCTCAAATATATTCTTTATCAATGGTGCCTTCTTGCATATATTCTTACATGTGAAGAGTTCACATGAATGTATTATCCTTATGAATAATAATAACTTAATGAAAAATATATTTCTAATGATTCTCCCTATTCAAGTGCATCTCCTTATAAATAAGTTTTTATCATGGTCCTCAGGGCCCCTCTCTCTGCCTCTCAATTTCCCTTCCTTTTGTCCCTCAAGCACTCGAGGATAAGGAAAAGAACTTGAAAAGTCCTCAAAATAGTATTAGAAAATCAAAATGAAAACCAAAACTAAATAGTAGCATGACATAAATAAGCTTGGTGGGTTAGTCTTTCAATGGATTAGGCCATGCAGTAAATCAGCTTTCAGGAAAATGGTTTCCAATTAATTGATATTTAGAGGCCTGGCGTATAGCCTTCCTGACCAGCTCTTCTGAAATAAGTCCACCATTTCCTTATCCATGACCTCAATCCCACCAAAATTCTCTACCAAAGGTTTTATTTCTTCTACAGTTTTGTCCAAACCAGAAATACTTGTACTTGCTTATCATTTTTCATTAACCCCACTTGGAGTATCCACATGAGCCCTGAGGCCTCTTTGGTTCTGTCCACTAGTGATTCCTCAGCTCTATAAAACCTAACACATAAATATCTGTTTAGTAAGTCAACAAAGAATGAATACACAAGGGAAACCAAGAGACTCTGTAGATTCGATAGAAAAGAATAAAGCAAATACTAATTCCCTGCCAAGGTCTAATGAACATCATCTCAACCACCCTGCCTTTCCACTGAACATTAAACAGAAGGTATTATGCACATTTTTTTAGTTGGGCATGAAAGGAAGGAGGGAAAGATTCACAAAATGGGTGAGCTTCAAACCAAATTTTAATCAGAGTGAACCTCTTTGACCATCTTCAGTCAGAATGCACTAAAGATAAACTCACCCCAGATGTTGCAACACTGCCCATTTTGTACAGCGCTACTTGTGAGCAGATGGCAGTGAGTCAGGATTCAACAAAGACCTTAATGGCTCTTCCACCAGCCCTGGGGCCATCATTTGCATAGGAAACAGATTTGGCTGGGTTGCTGCTGGTGATTGCTTCGTACCCACTTGGACATGACCTCATTTTCAAGTCTCCCTTTCTATGTCTGCCATATGCAGTCATAGCCTTCTGGGAAATACTGTGTCACAGAACGTAAAATAAAAGCCAGCCTCGATCACTCGAAGCACAGTTCTAATTATGATTATACTGACCTGCCTCCTCATTAGAAATTCATCTTTAGTCACTGTAACATGTTTGAGTGTGGCGTAGCTTCTCATTCACCCATTTAATACCACAACACAAAGGTTCATAGCATTCCATCAAGGCACTCATAGGAAGGGAAGACATTTTTAAAGATGCAACATAATTTTATGTTTATAATTTCACTGTTTATAAATTGAGTTTATGGGCCTCATCTCCTCTCTAGACACACAATCTTGAGGAGAAAAGAGGTATTTCACGATAAAAACATAACCTCTTTCCCATTTAGAAACAAACATATCAATCCTAACAAGTACAAAAGTGTTGATTTATACTCAGATGATTTATCTGGGAATAGTTGAGAGTACTTTATTTATCTGCCATTTCTACCCATAGAGGAAGAGCCAACAATGTATTTCCTTGGCAAAAGACAGGAGACAGACAGGAAGGTGAGTGATTCTTATTCCTTGTACTTTCTGAGAGCAGGACTTCAAGGAGCACTGCAGGAAGCTTAGAAAAGCTCACCATTTTCCTCTTCCTACAGTGCCTCAGAATGACCCAAAGTTCTGGTAGCCAGGTCTCATCATTTTATATGCAGTAGTCCCTACACCAGCTTTCAAACACTAAGTGTAGATTCCCAGTGACTATGGCCATACCACCATGAACACGCCAGATCTCAAATACTCAGGTTTAAACCAAGCCCTTCAACTGCAGACCCTCTCCTCCTTTGAGTCTAGAAATTTAAAAGAGTCAATCAATTTCATGACGGGGTGGTGGATGACATTATAATCAAGTCCTCTATTTCTCCCCACCCACACACTCAATCCTACACTGGGGATTGAACTCACAGCCCCTGCACTGAGTACATCCCTAGATACCTCCTCCCTTTATTTTTAATTTTCATACAGGATCTCACTGAGCCACCGAGTTGCCCACCATTGGCTCAAATCTTCCTCAGCCTGTCAGAGTGCTGGCATTACAGGCATGCGCCATCACACCTGGTTCACTGTCCTTTATTTCATAGCACTGCTCTTCAAGAAGTGCTGATGATATACAGAAAATTATGAGGTGCTGTTCTAGAAAGTGTGATTTCAAAACCCAGGACAGGATGATAAATTGTATGTTTTATTGAAAGAAGAGAAGAGCAAATATAGCATATTTATACATAATATCTGCTCCAGTGGCATACGTGGGAGTATATACATGCAGAATTAAATGTAAAGGCACTACTGGCACACACTCATATAATGATTTCTATGCAGTAAGGACAGTGTTAGGTACATTTGCATGCACGAACTCATTTAATCTTCAAGAGAATTGCATGACATAGGACTATTTTCACCCCAACATTATGACTGGGGAAACTCAGGTACAGTGATCTTAAGGGATGTATCCTCCAGCCAGCAAGTGGCTAAGAATAAGAACTGAAATAGTAACAGAAAGTTTCAGAATTAGACAACATGAAGAGAGATATTAGGAGAGGTTGCAATATATTAGCAAACTATGGTACAGGAAATAAAATGGGCATTTAAGTCAGAAAAATCAAGGGATTAACAAATTACTGATTTTGAGAAAGCTTCATAACTTTTGTACCCCAATTTCCTTACCAATAAAAAATTATCAATAGGGGCTGGGGATTTAGCTCAGCGGTTCCAGACCCTGCCTTGCAAGTGCAAGGGCCTGGTCCGATCCTAGTAATCATATGCAGTAATGCTGCGCATGGTGATTCATTCCCAGCAGCAATCAGTACCACATATCACAGTAGTAGGCATGATGGCTCACATCTGTAATCTGAACACTCAGGAGGCAGAGGCAGGAGGATTGCTGTGATTTTAAGGCCGAGCTCAGGGCCAGCCTGAACTACAAAGCAAGACCCTGCCTCAAAAAAAAAAAAAAAAAAAAAAAAAGTTATCAATAATTGCTAACACACAACTGTTGTGAAAATCAAATATTGTTATTAATTCCTTTTCTTAGCATTTGCAAGTATTTTCACTCAGTATCCCAGACTATGCTTTTAATATCCTGCTTCATAAATGTGTTTCTTGCTGTGGATTTTAGTTTTTTTTTTTTTAATTTTGATAAAGTCCAATGAATAGTATTATATATAATGTATGCATTTTTTACTCTCAATTTTAAATATTATATGCAGTAGTCCCTACACCAGCAGGACATATGAGGTAATGTTTTGCTTAGAAAAGGTAGTCTTTGTGCCAAAATATTCTAGTATCACTACTGACACCACTTTTGTCACCATCCGTACACCAGATATCTGCTTTGATCAACCGTCCTTGGAATAATGTCCTTTCTTATGTGCAGTGGTCACAAACCCCAAGGTTCCGGAGTTTATAAAAACAGTTGTTTAAATTCTGCTAAAGTTATTACACCATCAGCAGTGAAACCTGAAGCCTTTGAGAGACTACTGAGTCTTTGAGGGAGGGAGGTAGCTACAGAATTAAGTCATAAAATAGCAATTGCTAAGTTTATTTCCCTTATCCTGGTTTATGAAGAACTATGCCAATTCCAAGGAGACCACATAATCCAATGAAAACAGGCTTAAACTCCAGTCATGATATCTGACCTCCGCACTGCCAAAGTCTTGTAACGTGGGCAACCTAATTATGCATTAACAGCAGCTTAGTTAGAGTTGCACTTGCACACATTCAAGCTTCTTTACGGCCCAGCACCCATCCTCTGAGGAATGTGGGGACGGTTATTGAAGAGAAGGGCACCTCTATCCTTCTTTCTAGTGCTTCTTCCCTTCCTGTGTTCCTTAGGAGAGCTCTGCATCCTAAAAGAACAGAAGCGATCCTGCAGATCAGAGCACAGAGCCATCCCTGGAGAGAGGCGAGATCCACGTGAGGGGCACTCGTGCTTCCCACACACCTGTAGCAAACTCACCTCAAACAACCCCTCTGTCTAGCAGTATCTCCAGGTCCCCTGTGCCAGTTCTGCGCCCCATCGTCCAGGTCTCGCTGCTGCAGTGCTCCTAACGGTCAAGTCTGCTGTACTCTTCAGAGGACTAGTGGAGACACTGCACCAAGGTGGACTTACAACCACAAACGCCCGGAGTTTACATCCCACCTTCCGGTAGTGGAAGGCTAGGGTGTGAGTGACCACGTGACGCAGCCTACCAATTAAGGAGACTTGTTAACCACGGGCACAGAACAGCAGCAACCGAGCCTGACCCGGGATCAAGCCGAGCACCCACCAGGTGCCGATATTCTGATCGGAGAACACGCCGAACCAGACAGCTGATGTCAGTCTTCTAGCACGAGATCAAGTGGAACCTCCTGGAGCAACCATGAAGCACACCAAAAAGGACGCAGCAATTGCCTTTAGGGCCCTGCTCTTTTGGGAACGGTCCGTTCGGCCTGCAGGATATATCGTCTCGTTTTCTCTCCAAAGCGCTTCTGTTGTGCTTCTCCTTTTTGTTTTTCTTACTTATGCCCTAAAATCCATGGTAGTCTTTCAACATCCACTCACTCTCCCGACCAATTCATTGATCAGGACAAATACGAACCTAGAAAACGCTGCTGGTCCGCCCCATCTGATGACTCTACCGCCTCTGACCTGCACTGGCTGCTCAAGCGAGCACAGGTGCAGAAGCATAAACACCAACACCCTCTGAGGTGTCGGCACAGCAGAGCTCCACGTTGACACCGAGGCTGCTGAGCGCCCCGGCCTCTCCTGGGCCTTTCCCCTTTCTCTGCCCCCTTTGCACCTTCCCGGAGGGCTTTTCCTTATAAACTGGAAACCTGATCTAACTTCCTTCCCTGTTGCAGGCCTTGCCCTTTCTGAAGAGATCAGCCTCACCAACGTCTCTGTCTCTTTGGGCCTATTTTGGCTCACAGGTTTGGACATTTTGGTCCCTCGTTGGTGGCTGGGCACTGAACCCAGCTGCCAGGGGAGGGATGAGGTAAGGAGAGTTCACCAGCGTCCTGCCAAATCCCACCGTGAGCATCTCTGGGTGTCTATAAACACTTTTGTGGCAATTGATTGGTTTGAACTGTTTGATCTCTTACCCATTAAGACAGACAGCATGAAATGGAGATTAACTCTCACCACCTGCCCTGAGGAAAACCTAATCAATATAGTCGGTTCACTAGGGAGCTTCTGGGTTACACCGAGTACATCAACCCTGCACCCAGCAGAGGGTCTGATCATCATTTTGGTCAGTTTATGGGTCAGAAAATTCATGGTGAACACTCAACTCTGACCGCAAAGACTCTCAAATATATGCATGGGAGAGAATTATAATAGTGTTACAGCAAAACAAATATGCAAACAAATATAAATATATTTCTATTTATGAACAAGTATATTGAATATACTGATATGTGTCATTTATATTATGTGTACTCAGTAGATATTTAGTGCAATATATATAGAACTCTACCACACAAATAATTTTATCAGCAGTAAAACATATTAGGGGATACAAATTCATATTTCTACATTCAAGAAATAATAGTAAAATTTTAAGGAATCCATTCTCAGATATACCTTTTCT
>PVIR01046008.1:0-10446 GCA_004026965.1 Petromus typicus
AACAGTTAAGTGAAAAGGAAAAAATAACAGAAAAATAACACAATAAAAGTACTCATATCTTTCAGTAATAACCCTCAACCCAAATGGCCTCAAAAAAACACAGATTAGGGCCGGGGATTTAGCTCAGTGGTTCCGGCGCCTGTCTTGCAAGCGCAAGACCCGAGTTTGATCCTCCGGTAACCACATACAATACTGAGCATGGAGACTCACACCCAGCAGCCATCAGAATCACATACCACAGTGCCGGGTATGTTGGCTCAACCCTGTAATCCCAGCACTCAGGAGGCAGAGGCAAGGTCCTGATTTTGATCACCAATACAAAAAACTCCAAAATTAAAAAGTACATAAACAAGTGTATGTCATAATCCCATAAGCAATTTAGCCAACTATACAAAGATATATAAATGAGGTTGCGATAAAACTGGGAGACTAAAAAAAATATTGAAATAACCCCAAAAAGTGGGGAAAAAAGGTTTTCTAAAAAAACTACAAGCCAGCCATTGCACAAACCAACAATCTCCACACTCTAGGAAGTGGAGGAAGGAGGACCACAAGTTCAAGCCCAACTTTGCCAACTTAGTAAGACTCCACCTCAATGAATAAAAATCATAGGACCAGAGATTTAGCTTAAGTGGCACCACGTGTACCTTGGAAACAAAACGGCCGGAGTTCGATCCCTGGTGCTGGAAAAAAAAAAGTTACAAAAGGCTGGGGATGTTGCTCAGTGAAGAGGCCCTATGTTCAAGCCTCAGTACCATGAAAAAATTACAGATCGTTACTCACAAATACAAAAATCTTCAGCAAAATAGCCAATCGATTCCAGGTATATAAAAAAAGATAATGTACCAAAACCAAGTAAAATTGATCCTGGGGATGCAGGACTGGTTCAACATTCAAAAGTCAATTAATGTATTCTACCATATTAATAGCCAATAGAAAAAAGCTACATCATCAGGTCAAAAGATACAGGAAAAAAATGACAGGAGTCGGCATTGATTCCTGTTAAATGTTTTACCAAAGTAGGAATAAAAAGGAACTTCCTCAAAATGACAACAGTTTCCAGCTATTTCTGTCCATAATGACAAAAGGCTGTCTGCCCTCCTCCTAAGAGCAGTACCAAGGTGAGCGTGTCCACTCTCAGCCCTCCCTGTCTAGTGCAATGAAGCAAGAAAAGTAAAAGGCACAGAGATTGGGAAAGAAGAAACAAAACTGTCTTCTTGCAGATGACATGGCTGTCTACATAGAAAATCCCAGGGAATCTTCAAAACTCCAAAAATGCGAGTGTAACAATGTCATACAATACAAGGATAATGTAAAGGTCTACCCTGCTCCTCTCTCCCATGATGGCAAACACTTTAGAGCTTTCAAGAAATGAACAGCCCACTGTGGCATACATGCTGTATATTTGCTACCACTGCTACCTACCATCAGTGTACAACTGAAAACAATTATTTCTACAGACTATACTTCATTAAACTAGCTCTAAGGTCTACTGATTTCCTTTGACTCTGACATACAGCAATTTAGAAGGTAGGTATTTTTTCCAGGTAATTCACAAAGTAGATCATTTCTTCCAGGTAATCCATAAAGTAAATAATCTACAATTACCTGGTGATCCATAATTGTCAGTTATTTGGTTTATAAAACACCTGAAAAAAAGATGCCATCTCCTTATAGAAATGTAGTTTTTATGGCCTAGGACCCTTCCCTCCTGGAGGCAGTACCAACAAATAGGACTTGGACTTACTGCTTTGGACCTTCTCTGGAGTGTCAGGCTCCTCTTCTGCCTCACACTGCTCAGCACTCTGTAGAAGAGTGTGGATCTCTGGGTGCAGGTCATCCACACTTGCTTCCCCTGAGGCCAGAGCCTGGCAGTGCAACACTAAGGTGACATCTCGGTTGTAGAGATGAAAATATCGGCACACTCTACTTGCCTCGTGCACACAACCATCATCCAGCAGGCGCCCGATCAGAAAAGTCAGTGATTCCTGCTCCTTCCAGTCCAGTCTACTCTCACATGTCTCGATGGATGGAAGGGCACTAAGCTCCAAGTATTTAGGTGTGTTCAGAGCAGCCAACTTGGAGAAAGAAAACTCACTGGCCAAGCTCTCAAAGGAAAGTTCCTCACCAGTTGAGATCTGTTGAGAAGATCTGGGCTCTGCTTCCTGCTGCAGCCCTTGGAGGGTATGCTGAGCAATGCGGCAGACCCAGATCTGCCTCTCCAGATCCTCTAGCTCATCCAGGGGCACTGGGTCCTCCTGGGCCAGCCAGTGCCCTGCCAGGGTGAGCAGCAGGTGGTGCTCCTCAATGCTGCCTCTTCCAGCTGAGAGATCACAGGCCATGTGGGCCTGGGAGGAGAAAAAGGAAGAAGCTGCTTTGTTTGAAATGGAATTCTTCTTGAGATTCTCATGGCATTTTTTCCAGAACTCAACTCTTGCTTGTTTCAGTGACCACTGTTTGATGTGCTTTAGTGCCTGCATTTCCTGCGTTATCTGTGAAATTTAACAAGCAAATTTTAGCCTTTTTGAGTAATGAAGTATCATAAATGTTAACACTCCTTAAGTATAACCTAGGTGGTAAAATCAAATTAAATCTGAAAACATGGGACCTATGAAGTTCAAGAATTTACCTTATAGGGTTGGGGATTTAGCTTAATGGTTCTGGTGTCTGCCTGGTAAGAGCAAGGTCCCGAGTTTGATTCAGGTAACTACATATAACAATGCTGGGAGTGGTGACTTGCACCTGTAATCCCAGCACTTGGGAGGCAGAGGCGGGAGAATTGCTGTGAGTTTGAGGTTTGCCTGGGCTACACAGTAAGTTCAGAGCTAGTCTGAACTACAAAAGTGAGACCCTGTCTCAATGAAAAGAAAAGAATTCTCCTTATATTTAATTGTATTCAGAGGAAAAATAACTGGCATATCCTACAGGCTACACTTACATTCAATAGTGAACATCTTATAGCTCATCCATTTCTGGAAGTAATATGTGTGTGAAATGTAAAAAGGAAGCTAAGTGTGGTGGTGCACATATATAATCCCAACTACCTGGGAGGCTAAAGTAGGAGGCTAGCAAGTTCAAGGTCAATCTGTGCAACTTCGGGAGACTTTGTCTCCAAATAAAATTTAACAGGATTGTGGACCACTTAACATCTGTGGGGCCTCGGAATTCTAAGAAAAAAATAGAAAAGATGGAAGAGCCTCAACTCCTATAAATTGTACCTCATTCAGTTCTGTTTAACTTTGCTTTCAAAAACTAAGGCTTAGGACCAGGGATTTGCTGAGTGGTGCTGTGCTTGCCTTTGCAAGCACAAGATCCTGAGTTCGATCACTGGTATAGGGGGTGGTGGTGGTGGTGGTGTGACAATAGGCCAACAAACAACTAAGGCTTTGAATAACTTAAAGTAATAATACCTCTTCAATAACCAAGTTGTCTACAGGTAACTCAGCTAATTCTGCTATTCTTTTGGCCAAAGTAAACTGTCCATCTGTCTGTAGTCTTTCCAAAATACATTTACATTCATGCTGAAAATTTTCAGTGCTGTAGCTGGTAACAATCATATGATTAATAGGTATGGATGTATCCTTCAAAATTTGACTCAGGACACACAGCTTCTTCATATCTGGATCTGTGCCAAAGAGAAGAAGGTATAAATATTTAACCAATAAATCACTGCTATGGTATTTGACAAGTAATGAAGTGTGAGAGGGGAAATAGATATGTTTAATATGCTTTTTTTGTTTGTTTTTTGAGATAGGGTCTCACTATGTAATTCAGGCAGCTTTGCCTATGTAGCTCAGGCTGGCCTCAAACTCATGGTGATCCCTGTGCCTCTGTCTCCTAAATGCTGGGATTATAGACGTGAACCACTCTGCCCAGCTAGCATACTACTGTGATTAAAGGGAAAACAAACCATACCCACGTTTTCTATTTTGACTAATAGAAGCCATACAGTAGTTCTTATAAACCAAAGGTGACAAAATCTGGCCTTGAAAATCCTTACTAGTAAAGTCTGGTTCAACTTACTTTTTCTACTGTAAGAAATGTTAAAGATTATCACGTGAATTCAATCTATATGCCTGACTTTGGATACAGGGCAAGGTAGGTGGCCAAAAATGCAATAACTCGGCATGGTTTCAGCACTTACTTGGGCTAGTCCCATCTCTTTCTGGATTTCCCCTTACCTTGATCAAATCTGTTTACATTTGTTCTTTCAGGGCACGCATTAAGTGAGCTGAGACATAGCTGAGACTGCAACTGGTCATGAGCCTGGGCTTTAGCATGGCACACCGTACTAGGAATGGAACATCATCTGCTTGCTACTGACTTAGCACAATGAACCCAGATGAGTTTTCCCTGAAAATATTATCTTAATAATATTAATAATTCTCTCAAGAAAAAAGGATAAGGATGTAGCTTATTAAGAGACTTCTTATCTAGCATGCATGAGGTGTTGAATTCAATGACAGTATTGCAAAACAATTCAAAAAACAAACTGTACTGATGCCAGGCATGGTGGCACATGTCTGTAATCCCCAAAGCTGAGAGAGGAGGATCGCTGTGAGTTTGAGGCCAGCCTGGACTACAAAGTGAGGCTCTAACTAAAAAAAAAAAAAACCACAAAAATGTACTGTATGTGAGACCCAACTTGACAGAAAAACAGCCATTTTGTTAAAATCCTCCACTTTGTATCTTGTAGCCTCCCTGTAAACCCAGAACTTGTCTCCTTGGGAACTGTCCACCCAACCGATGCAATGCGTGCAGCTGCAGATTGTATGTTTTTAGAATGTCCTATTCTATAGTAGCCAGTGATCTAATCATTGCTATTGGCTTTGGTAATGACTTGCTTCTGCACTCTAACAATAGAATGACCTAATCACTCCTGCATAGAAACCACCTGGTGACAGGTGGGGGGGTTAGTACATTTTGCCTTGAAATACTGTGGCCCAGTTTACCCCTTTGCCTTCTTCCACATGGAAGGATAGCCCTCACCTGGGTAATAAAGTTCTTGGTTGGATTGATCATGTTGTCTTGGTGGGATTTGATCCCAACACTGAAGGCCCAGGCGAGATCTCTCTGAGACAACAACACTGGAGACTTGCTGCTCCTAGGGCCATCCATAGTACACTTGATTTTGGGGAGCCCCCCCCCCAAGCATTCCAGGGTCCCAGGTCCAGTGACCACAGATGGAGGCACGTAAGTTCTGCCACCATGAGCTCTATTAGGGAAAAGCCTCTAGAGGTAAAAGACCTATAGTCATTTCTATGGGTCTTGACAAGGTGGACAGAAAGATGTTGGACACGACATAATACTCCTCTGTCCAGGGGACTCATTGCAACGGCATGAGTCACTACTGGTTAGAGTGACATTGAGAGTTCAAGTCCTTTTTGTGGTCACTTCGGTAACATTTGTCTGGTGCTGTGTTCACTTTGTATTCATGTTTTCCTTGTCTCTGAGTAAAAAGCCTGGTTCGCTGGTATGGGGCCAGGTATGGAATGAGAGTACCTAATGGTTTACTTTTGGTAAGCTGGTAGCCTATAATAATTTCTCTGACAGGTATTATAAGCCTTCTATCTCCCCTGGAGAAGCTCAGTCACGGGGAAGATATCTGTCACTCTCTAATCTCTCTCCTGAAGTCTGTTTTACTGTAAGAATGAGATTGTCTTCTCCAGGCAGCCACAGAGGTGGCTCTGAGTCCTGGGAGAGTCTTCCGTTGCTGCTGCCCCTGCAGGAAAGTGCCTGCCACCCACCTCAGACAAGCAGCACCTGCCTCTCAAAGCACTCCTGCCCACCCCCAGCTCTCAGCCTCTCACAGCCCCAAATTGAGGGTGGCCTTCCTGCCCACAATCCGATCCAACCGGAACCCAAGTACTGACCATGGTGACAGGGAACTAAACACACACTGCCAGTGACTTTTGGGGAAAGACTCCAAGTGAGTTAAAGGTGAGTGCAAGTAAACAAGAAAAAATGGAGTCTCCCACCACATTCTTACAGAGGCTTTCAGCAGCCCTCCTGGTCACAGTAACCTGGAAGCTCCAAGAACAAGGCTGCTACCAATCTGGCATTTTGTTTTCCAGTTGGCCCCAGATAGTTAAAAAGGAGCTAAAGTTTCAGAAAAAAACAGATCTGAGCTCTTGGGTTTAGCCCAAAAGGTGTTTAATAACAGGTAAAAAAGCTTCAAGAAAACTTGAAAAACAGGTAACTGTTGCTGCCTTGGAAAGATGGGTGCTTAATAGGGCAACAAAAAGCGGCCTGCGATGTTAGAGGCCCAGCCCCAGCTGCCCACCAGCCAGACTACACCCACACACACACCTGCTGCACAGTGCGTGCACAGCGGCACCAAGCCGGGCATCACCGAGGAGGGGCATGCCAGCCCGCTGGATGCCCAGAGTTGCGCTGGACGCCACTGTGGGGGAGTACACCAGCTGCGCAGAGCACTGCGGCCCCACCTTCAGTGTGCCCATTCAAGGGAACTGGAACAGAGAGCAGCAACATATAGCTGTCCAGGCCACTGTGCCCACCTCCCGAGTCCTGCCAAGCTGCTGGGGCTGTGCTTGTGACTACAAGTGGCTGTGCTGTCATCGTTACCTTGTCCATCACCAACTGTTGCTCCAGCAACCAAAATCAAGTATGCGAGAACCAAAAACAAGTTTTCCCATACCAAGACTACCAGCTAAATACCTCCTTCCGAAGGTGACAGTGCTTGACTAAAAATGTGTGCTCATTGATCCGGATAAAACATTGGTGCGCAGTTCGTTTAACCTTATTGATAATACTGATTTTGTTGTTCTATATAACTATATATCAGAGATATGTGCTGAAGCAGCCTCATTAAAAAGAAGTACAAAGTGTGGCTAACCTCCTGGGCCACTAGGGTGTGTTCTGGGCTCAACTCTTCAAAAAATCCTGTCTGTGGATGAAGTCACCAGAAAAATGACAAAAGAACCAGTGGGGCCTTATAGACATTTGTTCCAGTTACCAGGAAAAACTCAATTCAGAAGTAACCAGCCAGAAAAACATTGAAACTAGACTTGACTGAGGTAAAATGAAGTTAAAACTGGTGTAAATAGGGGCCGGGGATATAGCTCAATGGTTCCAGCGCCTGTCTTGCAAGCGCAAGGACCCAGGTTCGATCCCCGATAACCACATAACAATACTGGGCGTGAAGACTCACCCCAGCAGCAACCAGTACCACATACCAGTGCCAGGTGTGGTGGCTCACACTTGTAATCCCAGCACTCAGGAGGCAGAGGCAGGAGGACTGCTGTGATATGAGTTTGAAGCTGAGTTCAGGGCCAGCCTGAACCACAAAGCGAGACCCTGTCTCAAACAAAACCTTAAAAAAAAACTGGTATAAATACTGGCTAGTTTTTTTTTTTTTTTTTAGGTTTTTTTTTTTTTGAGACAGGGTCTCGCTTTTGTGGTTCAGGCTGGCCCTGAGCTCAGCCTCCAACTCACATCACAATCCTCCTGCCTCTGCCTCCCGAGTGCTGGGATGACAGGCGTGAGCCACCACGTCCGGCACTGTGGTATGTGGTACTGGCTGCTGCTGGGTGTGGGTCTCCACACTCAGTATTGTTATGTGGTTACCGGGGAATCGAACCCGGGCCCTTGCGCTTGCAAGACAGGCACCGGAACCACTGAGCTAACTCCCTGGCCCAAATACTGGCTAGTTTTTTGAGACAAGGTCTCACTTTGTAGTTCAGGCTGCCCTGAGCTCACTATGTAGCCCCGGTGAGCCTGGAACTCACAGCAATCCTCCTGCCTCTGCCTCCCAAGTGTTGGGATTACAGACGTGAGCTACGACGCCCAGCACTGTGGTATGTGATACTGATTGCTGGTGGGCGTGAGTCTCCACACCTGGCATTGTTGTATGTGGTTACTGGGGATTGAACCTGGGCCCTTGCGCTTGCAAGGCAGGCGCTGGAACCACTGAGCTAAACCCCTGACCCAATACTTGCTTGTTTTTATGGATACTTTTTAAGAATTGGTAAAAACTGACTCTACTCAACCAGAGACTGCTACTATGTTATTCCAACAGCTCATCCCTAGATTTGGCCTCCCACATTACCTGGGGTTCGACAATGACCTGGCCTTCATGGCTCAAATATACAAATTGTTGGAGAAGGCATTAAACATTAGGTAAAAATTATATTGTGCCTATTACCTACAAAGCTCGGGACAAACAAAGAAAATAAAATCTTTTTAAAAATTAGTTTTAAAGGGGTGGCTCAGGAAATGGCGACTGTGGCACCCAGTCTGCATCACTGAATTTGCGCCGGGGTTGGAGCTTGCTGGCTTCCAGGCCCACGCCGGAAGCGCGCCCAGGGACTGAGGTTAGCAGTGGGCGGCTCGGGAAACGGCGACTGTGCCACCGAACCTGTGCCACCGAACCTGTGCCGTGGTTGGAGCTTGCTGGCCTCCAGGCCCATACTGGAAGAGCGCCCAGGGACTGAGTTTAGCAGCGGGCAGCTCGGGAAACGGCGACTGCGGCACCGAGTCTGCGTCACTGAATCTGCGCCGGGGTTGGAGCTTACTGGCCTCCAGGCCTACGCCAGAAGAGCGCCCAGGGACTGAGGTTAGCAGGTCAGAGTCTAACTTTCTCCACAGTAACTGCAGAAGCACATCCAGTCAGCTTGTATTGGTGAGCAGGTGGGCCTTTTGGAACAACAGCCCCTACCATTGCAACTGCACAGGGCCTACAGCCTACTGGCCTCCAGGCCGACTGCACAAGTGAGCCCAGAGACTCAGTATTGCTGAGCAGGTGGGCCCATTGCAACCTCAGACAGTGCCATTGTAGCAGTGCAGGAGCCACAGTCTCCCTGCCTCTAAAGCAGACAGGAGAAGGTGTTCTGACTGTACTGATTGAGTGCTTCATATGGTGTGCCAGAACTAGAGGTTTTTCTTTAGGTCCCAATACAGAGAACAACCCAGGAAACACTGCTACTTTAAGGTCCTTAACTATTAGGAGGAAAGTGACTTGCAACAAACAGTGCCAGAAAACAGGGCAGGTCAGAGATGAGGAAACACTCAAAATCTCAGACACAAAGATCCTCACCTCCAAGTAACACAGGGGGAAGGGAAATAGAGAAGTGTGAAGCCCAGTCTCCAGGGCCCTCAGAAATGGTAACCAAAGCAGATCTAGTAAAATGGAAATCACAACTGATCTCTGAGATGAAAGCAGAGATATTGGACACTGTCAACATGATGATTAATAAAGCTAAAGTGGAAATCATCGAGTTGATAGAATCCAAGACAGCAAAAGCACTGGAACCTTTTAAACACCTACAAGCAGAAGCCCAGGAAATTAAGAAAGAAAATGAAAGTTTGCACAATAGAATGAATTTGGCAGAAGACCGAATTTCAGACCTAGAAGACAGGATCTCAACCAATGAACTGGAAAGGCATAATCTATGGAAAAGAGCAAGCACTAATGAAAAGTCAATCCAACAGCTCCTAGATGATTCAAAGAAGAATAACATAAGATTGAATGGAGTCACTGAGGAAGCAGGAGACAATGCTAAAGACATCAAAAAGCTATTCACAGAGATAATGGCAGAAAACTTCACAGAAAAAGGTAAAGAATTGGACACACAAATATATGAAGCATACAGAACGCCACATGCCCGTGACATGAAAAAATCTACACCTAGGCATATAATCATAAAAGTCCCAGATATCCAAAAAAAGAATGAAATACTGAAAGCAGCCAGAGAAAAGAAAACAGTTACATTCCAAGGGAAGCCTGTCAGGATCACAGCGGACTTCTCAATTCAAACACTCAATGCAAGAAGAGCCTAGAGTGAAGTCTTCCAAGCCCTAAAGGAAAATAACTTCCAACCCAGACTGATGTATCCTGCCAAACTATCCTTCAAAATTGATGGGGAAATAAGATACTTTCATGACAAAGAACACGAAAAATTTCACAAATACGAAACCTGTGCTCCAAAACATTTTAAAGAATATCTTGGAGAAAAATAAGGAAAGTTAAAAATCCATGAGACCTAACCGAGTCAACCCATGGGACCAAACAAGAAACTGATGGGGAAAGGGCAGAAGTAGAATAACACAACCAAGAACAGGAAAACATGGCAGCATTCAATTTACCTATATCAGTCATAACCATTAATGTCAATGGACTCAACACGCCAATTAAGAGATACAGACTGGCAGAGTGGATCAAAAAACAAGATCCTACAGGGCCGGGGAGTTAGCTCAGTGGTTCCGGCGCCTGTCTTGCAAGCGCAAGAGCCCGGGTTCGATTCCCTGGTAACCACATAACAATACTGGGTGTGGAGACCCACACCCAGCAGCAACCAGTACCACATACCACAGTGCCGGGCGTGGTGGCTCACGCCTGTAATCCCAGCACTCGGGAGGCAGAGGCAGGAGGATTGTGATGTGAGTTTGAGGCTGAGCTCAGGGCCAGCCTGAACCACAAAGCGAGAC
>PVIR01046009.1:0-10446 GCA_004026965.1 Petromus typicus
TTATTCCTTTTATTTCTTTCTCTTGCCTAATTGCTATGGCTAATGTTTCCAGCACAATATTGAGCAGAAGTGATGAAAGTGGATCTTAGTGGGAAAGGTTTCAGTTTTTGACCATTTAGGGTAATGCTGGCTGTTGGTTTCTCATAAATAGCTTCTATTAGTTTGAGACACAGACAATCTGTTCCAATTTTCTGCAGGGTTTTGATCATAAAAGGATGATGGATTTTGTCAAATGATTTTTCCATATCTATTGAGATGACCATATGATTTCTATCCTTGAGTCTGTTAATGTAGTATATTACATTTATTGATTTACGTGTGTGGAACCATCCCTGCATTCCTGGGATGAATCCAACTTGGTGAGGGTGTATGATCCTCTTGATGACTTTGTATTCTGTTTGCTAGTATCTTAATGAAGATTTTTGCATCAATGTTCATTAGGGAGATTGGCCTGTAATTCTCTTTTGTGGTTGGGTCTTTCTCTGCTTTTGGGATCAAGGTAATGGTTACTTCCAGAAGTGAATTTGAGAGTGCTGCTTCCCTTTCAAATTCAATGAAGAGTTTCAGGAGTAGGTGTGTTAAGTCTTCTCTAAAAGTTTTGTAGAATTTAGCAGTGAAGCCATCAGGATCAGGGCATTTTTTTGTTGGTGTGTGTTTTTTTTTATTATATTTTCAATTTCACAGATTGATTTTGGGGTGTTTAACACTTTTATATCCTCTTCATTCAACTTTGGAAGTTCATATATATCTAGCAATTTATCCATTTCTTCTGCATTTTCCACTTTATTTGAATATAAATTTTCAAAGTATGTGTTTATTATTCTCTGTATTTCTACTGTGTCAGTGGCAATTTCCTCCATTTCCTTTCTAATAGCATGGATTTGAGCCTTTTCTTTTCTCTGTTTGAGAAGGTTGGCTAAAGGTCTGTCAATTTTATTTATCCTTTAAAAAAACCACCTCTTTTAATTGTTGATTTTCTGTATTGTTCTCTTAGTCTCCATTGAATTAATTTCTGCTCTGATTCTTATGATTTCCTCCCCAATATGAGCTCTTGGTTTGCTTTGCTCCTGTTTTTCTAGTAGCTTAAGGTTCAACATTAGATTGTTAGTTTGAGCTTGCTCTGTTTTCTTGATATAGGCGTTCACTGCTATGAATTTCCCTCATAGAACTGCTTTCATTGTGTCCCATAAGTTCCTATACATTGTGCTGGGGTTATCATTCAGTTGCAGACACTGTTTAATTTCATCTTCAATTTCTTTTGTGACCATTGTTAGTCAGTAGTTTATTTTTCAATTTCCATGTCTTGGTGAAAATCTTGTTTGTTTTGTTTTTTTTCTCTTCATCTCTAGGTTCAAGGCACAATGATCTGAGAGTATACAGGGGACAACTTCAATTCCTTTGCATTTACTTAGACCTGTTCTATGTACGACCACGTGATATATTTGGAGAATGACCCGTGAGCAGCTGAGAATAATGTAAATTCTGACTTTGTGGGGTGAAGTACTCTGTAGGCATCTATTAAGTCCATTTGTTGAAGAGTTTGGTTTAGCCCAACTGCTTCCTTATGGATTTTCTGTCCAGTCAATCTATCTATTTGTGACAGGTGGGTATCAAAGTCCCCTACTATTATTGTATTGCTGCTTATCTGGCTTTGCATTTCCATCAGTGCTTGTTTTATATAGCAGGGTGCACTTGAGTTTGGGGCACAAATATTTAAGACATTTATTTCTTTCTTTTGGATAGTTCCCAGTATGAGAATATAGTGATCTTTTTGGTCTCTTTTAATCAGTTTTGGTTTAAAATCTATTTTGTCTGCAAATAAGATAGCTACTCCAGCTTTTTTGCAGTTCCCTGTTGCATGGAGAATTGTCTTCCATTCCTTTACTTTCAGTCTGTGGCTTTCTCTCTGGATTAGGTGTGTCTCCTGTATGTAGCAGATTGTAGGATCTTGCTTTTGATCCATTCTGCCAGTCTGTGTCTCTGAACTGGTGCATTTAGACTACTGGCATTAATGGGTTATAACTGATATGGATAGACTTAGGGCTGTCATGTTTTCCTGTTCTACGCTACATAAGTTACCACCTACTCTTTGCCCTTGCTGTTGTAAAGGCATGCACTGGAGTAAAGACTACTGCATCAAATATGATAAGGATGATGCATTGCTCATTGGGAAAAAGATGTCCAGAAATGGGAGCCTAGCCCTTCTCTGGAATCAGGAAACAAGAGGGATCAGGGCCGAGGGACTCCAGTCGCTCTGAGCCAGCTGTACCCAGTACAGAACCATACAGAAGTCTGAAAGCAGATAGCATGGGTGTCCAGAGAGATATTTCCTCACTCGTCAGGGGAGCACCTGGGAGCTCAGGATTAGATCTTGCTGCTGCAGAGAGGGTTCATCTGCTGAGAGACGAGACTCCTGAGTCCATCCTCACAGGAATGTATGGACCCCTACCACCTGGAACAATCAGTTTAATATTTGGAAAATCCTCCTCAACTCCAAAAGGCATTACAGTTATTCCTTCTATTATTGATTCTGACTACAACTCTGAATTGTGTGTTCCTATTAGTTCCACATGGCTTTGGATATTAGAACAAGAAGACTATATTACACCATTATGGTTCTTGCCTAAATCACAATTAGATAATATCAACCTTAATGATTCTTGAGATAATCCTCAGCCAGAAAGAAGTTCCCCTGCTGAAAATGATGAACCAGCAACAACAGAGTGACTCACCTCACCTGTGATAACCAACAAACACAAGCTGAGGTCCAGAACAAAGACATCACCTCAAGAGGGAGAACAAGCATAAGTTCATGAGTATTTTTCTTAAATTTTTTTTTCTTTATTCTTCCTTTTTGGAAGATATAAGGTATTTTTTTCCTCCAGATTCTAATCATAAGACATCTCTGTTAATTGACCTACAGAAAGTTTTTGACCAGTCTTGAGTGTAGTTAAAAGCCTAAAAGAATATGAAAATGAAGTTGTAAATGAGTTGCAGTATATACGGTTGTTATTATGAAATAGAAAATATTTAAAAGGAAATAGGGTGTAGGGGTGAATAACAAGGATAAAAAGAATGTGACAGTAATAAAGAAAAAATGAAACCAAACTTATGTATATAGTGGGTAGGGGTTGCAGGGCAGCTGGAAAGGGGCAAAAATGAGAATCAAGCCATCTAGTATTCTGGTACAGCCTCTCAATGTTGCATGTGATGATGCTGTGTATTCACAATGTACCAGTAAAGATTCAATTTCTTTTAAGAAAAAGAATATACAGGAAATATATGGTTCATTTTGGCCAAATATATTTGAGTGCACTCTAATTATATAGATTGTCTTATGTTTGCTGTTTATTTGCTTGTCCAGTTGTATGATTTGTCTGTTTTCTTCGAGCTCAAAGAAATTGTTTTTCTTTTTCTTTTCATGTTCATCTTTTGAAAAAAAGTTTTTTTTTTTGTCCTAGAGGATATCCACCTAACCTTGTGTTGACTTACAGAGGAACATTATTGGAATGAAAAATATACTTGCTTTTGCATGATAGTTGATTAAAGTGATGTTGATTTATTTGTTTATTTATTTATTATCTTTATTGGTACATCATGAATACACATTAGAATCACATTCAACTTTAAGAGTTTGTACCAGAATATGACATGAATTGATTCTCATTTTGATGCTGATTTATTTTTTAAAAGCACTGTACTTTCTCATCCTTGCCATAACCCAAACAATATTTTTAAGTAAATAAAAACCCGCAAAGTTTGGGAAACTGATAAATAGAACTCCCCTGGGTGAACAGAGGAGCAGCTTCCCAGAACATAATTATTTTGGTCTTTGTTCACTAATGGGATCACCGATAATTTCACAACCTTATGTGAAACACACCCCAACAAATATTTTCTCAGTTATTGCAAATTGGTTGCATTGGTCATCATCGAAGATACTAGCTGTAAGAATGTTGTGGTAAACTATATATGTAAAATTTAAATACACTGCGATATGTTTATAAGATTTTATATGATTACAAAAGGTGTTTTAATAACCAAGCTGTACGATTTATTACCCTCTGACTTGTACAATGTATTTATGGCCTGTAGTTGTATGGTATTCACCTTTTGATTCATACAGCTGTCTTGTGTTTTGCGGAGTAAGTGTGTCTAACAATGGCTATTCTACATTAGAGACATGCCTGTTATACCAAAACATTATCTAAAGCTCTTTAGTTAAGGATTTATTGACATTAGACAGTGATTCAATCACCAGAGCAACTGTGACTGCCAGCTGTAATAGTCTTCTAACTATATTTTACCCTGAGTGCTTTATATGTAGGTAGACAGGTAATAGTTGAGTTCATTACTCCTGCTGTGTAGGTGAACCTTACTGATCTTCTCTCCTGAATTTTTAACAACTAAAGTTTAGAGACCAGAATTAGAAAGGTAACTGGGCTATAAAACAGTAGCCAATAATTTGGCTGTGGGCCTCCAAGGTCAACTATTACTACAGAAGATGCAGGACATGAAGGAACCTTTTCCATGAGATATTATGATTCTACTAAAGTGTGTCAAAGGAATGTGGCCTGGAGAAAAAAAGAAAATTTTCCATGCTTTTTCAAAAAGCATAATGGTCAAGCAAGGCTGTAATTTATCCTGATGATGATTGACACTGACAGAAAAGCTGAGCGATTCTGCATGGTTCCAAATTCTGCCTGAAGAGACTTGTCTGACCTTGTTAGATAGTAAGAGATTAACATTATTTAATATACTTCTCTCTATAACTTGGTCTTAAACATCTAGTAGAAAGGTTTTTAAAAATTGCTTTTATTTATTATTAATTATAGACCAAGCCATTGCTGGGTGTAATTGCGTTTCCTCCAAATGTACTTACATAATATAAAATGTTGTCCTTAAGGACACTTATTTTGACAACTTACTCACTGGGACTTAAGACTTACCTACTGGAATTTACTTACTTAGATTTGGGGATGTCCGCCTTCCACTGTGGGATCAACTACGGGGGTTATTGCAGACATCTGCTTCACCATGTGAGATCTTAAAGTACAAGGATCACTGCACTATGATTATTGGCCTTGGGACTTACTGGGACTCACTGGGATTTAAACATGTCTTCCCTGCTCTATATAACCTACAACTGGAGGGATTATTGTGGGTCCATCCTATTTTATGCATGCTAGGATTATTTATTGAAGGCTTGGTGCCAAATAAAGGTGCAGGCGAGCTTGGGTTATGGGTTCTTCCACTCCTACTTCTGCTGCTGCAGACCTGGCTGCAGCTGCTCAGGAGTCAAGCCTGGACTCGGCCTTTTTGATTTATACAGCTGTCTTGTGTTTTGTGGAGTAAGTATGTACAACAATGGCTATTCTACATCAGAGACATGCTTGTTATAGATACAACATGTTATACATACAAGTTGTTATATATACAACTTGTTACTCAAGTTTCTGACTTTGTTGTTTGTTGGTTATTAATCCTTTAACTGTGGGGCTATTGTGGAATTGGAGTAGCCCATGAGGGCTCTGGCTGTGTCCTCTTCCCCGGACATACACATTTCTTGTTCCTATTTTCTATCAGTTATTTTTAGACAGGGTCTTGCTTTGTAGTGCATGATGCTGCTGAACTCTTTGGCAATTCTCCTGACTCTGCCTCCCAAGTGTCGGGATTACACTTGTGAGCCAATCCCCCCAGCATTGTGGTATTTGGTGCCAGGGATTGAATTTTGGACCTTGTGCTTGCTAAGCAAGTGGCAAAACCACTGAGCTAAATCTCTAGCCCTGCATTTCTTCTTGTTCTTCTTCTTTTTTTTTTTTTTTAACATGATCAGTATTAACATGACAGGATTCTTCCAGTAAGTCGTGTTTTATATTTATTTATAAGAAAAATGATGCTACCCCCATTCTCCAATTAACATTTAGGCTTTTCTTTGCTCTACTTCTCCTGTACACAGTAACAAAATACTTCTGTTTTGGGTCCCGCTGATCTAAAACCTGTACCTTCATCTATACTATAATATTACATGAAAATATGTAGCAAATTTTATTTGTGAAACACATTGACGATTGACATGATTGTTGAGAGTTTAAAGCAATATAAACCCTAGAATGTTTTACACCTGGCTTACACAAAAATCCTTCCATTTAGTTTCATTACTCTGTGTTATGACTTGTACCTAGCTCCTCCCCAAAGCCTCATGGAATCGTAGATGAAGTATGTCAAAGCTGGTTAAATCTTGGGCGTGAGGTGTGGGTCTTAAAGGTGTATGTTTCTACATTAGTCCATTGCTTAGGATTAATATAGTTCTGACTTGTACCATCCAATAGGTTGGTTGCCTGTGTAAGGTAAAAGAGAAAGATAGGCTGGATTCTTTGGCTGCCTTCTGCCTTCTCTTCCCTGAACTCTGTCATGCATGCTACTCCTCTACTGTCCATCATGCCCTGGAATCAGCCTTCTATGGGCTGAAACTTTTACAAACTGTGAGGTGAATGTTTCATCTTTTAACTTTGTACAGCTACTTTTTCATCTCAGCAATGAGTAAAGCAATTAAGCCATATTGTGACATGAGGAAAGGCATCTTTCTTGTGACATTATTTGGCCCCATGGTTTGTGGCCTTTTGGAACTGGCTTGTGGAAAGAGTTTGGAAGGTTTGGAGGTGCCAGCTGAAGAAATAACATTGGAATGCTGCACCTTGAACTGTCTGGGAGATTCTTGTCAAAGGTAAGAACACCAGGATGCTGATAGAAGCACTGCCAGTTAAGACCAATAGCAGGAAGTTTCTGTTGAGAAGGCCTGCATTGGCTGTTGGATTGTATACTGTGTGAGTTATGCTTTAGCAGAAAATATGTTTGGATTGTACTCATGTCCAGAGTCATTGCAAGTGTGACAGACTAATTAATCTGGTGGAAGAAATTTCAGGGCACTCTAAAGTTGATGCAGTAACATGGCTACAGTTGGGTTCTTTCAGCCAGATCTATGTTGAAAATCAAGAGCAAAGGGCCACATAGAATGATTTAAAGCATGTTTGAGTTGGGCCTGAAAGGAAGTTCTGGTAAGGTAAGCAAAATGTGAAGGGAAGGAGAACTTGATAAGGAAGAACTTGAGAATTTGAGAAGGAAGAGGACAATGGAAAAGGTGGACTAGAGACATTAGAGTAATGAGCAAGACTTGTAGACTTTGACTACAAGTGATCTCTCATCTTTTATGCTACTAATGTCTTGTGTGAGGAATGATTTGGTGAAACTCAACACAAACAACCAACTTTCCAAAACCTGGAAGAAAAACAGGGACATCCCACTTCACCTCATAGTAACAAGACTGGAGTGGCCACAAACTAGCCCTGAAGGCATTTGGCAAGGACACAGGTTAGGTTTATTACCCCAGAGGTCTTTCAACTGTCCAAACACTAAGGGAGCGGGGGGGGGGGTCATTTGTTCTTCTTTTTGCTCTTTTAAGCTCATTCATAAGATATGGTCCCAATTTTATCTGAAGAGGAAAAGCAATTTGAGCAATATTGACAATGACTGTTAAAGACCACCTGCATACAAACTTTCTGAATTGGAACTTACTGTTGATATTTATTTGACAATATAGGGATGGGGCCCCTCTAGGTACAGAGGATATTGATCTTTGTTAGAAGTTAAAGGACAGTCATACTAGGGGAAGTGAGAGGTGGCTTACTAGAGGGAGTTACTGCCTCTGCTGATTAGACTTGAGCAACTAGAATGACAAAGACAAAAAAAACCTAACCTCAGATACCACAATCAACGTAAGAATCATAAACTTCCATAAACCTAAACTACCTTTGCACAAGGTCCCCACTCATAATCTCACCATCCATCAAAGGACTGGCAAAAGTCATTACCAGAAGAGATACACAGCTAGGATGAAAGACACGCCAAGGAACCAACCAATCAGGTTGACAACGGCTATGTGGAACAAAGATCTCAATAAAAGAAACTACAATCAAGAAATCCATGAGTAATGAAGTTTTAATTCTCCTGGGTTAAGGACTGAGGAGCTGTATGTTCCAGTAGAGAAGTGGAATTTTGTGGCATGGTCTGGTGGCCTGCTCACTACACACCAGATGTCACAACAAAAATGTCCAGAGACAGCCAGAAGGTGGTGCTCTGGGAACATGAGAACCCAACATTGAGACAGTCATTAGGTCCAGTAGAAGCAACCTGTCATCTCTACAAGATCTTTATTTGCTCTATTCAAACAAAAATTCTTCTCCTAACAGAAGAGATTCCTCTTTTTTCCTTTAGCTCCCTCTGAATGTCTCCTTCTGATACAGGAGAAATATAACTCTCAAGCTGTGCCAGATTCCTGTTCCCTGAATAGGAGACTGAATTATTAAGAGCAAAGGACATTAAGAGTAGAAATGATTTCTTGGGTATAGGAATAGCATCTGAGGAAGACTGAAAAGGTTTCATTGGATAAAATCATGATGTGAATGCAAAGTGGGTCAAACCACAGTTTGATGACACCTGTAGCCATGTAGTGGTTATTGATCCAGCAGGAAAGCAAGGCCCTACCTTGACCCATGTGGAAAGGCCATATGGATGATATCGTTCACCGAGGCTCCTAAAACAGGAAATTTATGGGCATGGAAGGGCACAATTATTCCCATCACTCACCTAGATGTCTGACATCTGGAATTTGTAGCTTTAGTGAGACCAATTGTAGGAAACCTCTGTGAGACATGTCAAATCCTGGGCCTCTGATGGCATCAGTGGCACTTGAGGACACAACTCTGTCTTTTATCACAAGCACATGACAGACTATAATAACAGTAAATCAGCATGGGAGACCACACATGCATCACATAGCTATCCAGGCAGTTGGGTAAAATTTTGAGGGCTGACACTATGGTCACCAACCTGAGTAGGCCCAAGCCTGACAGATAGCACATCAACTCTTATGGGGTGCTGAATTATGGTGAGACTTATTGGAGTGTGGCCAAATACCTGTGGTGTGTAGTGTGTCAGGACATCAGCCTGTACTCTCATCAGGGAAAGATTAGCAGACTCCTTGACAAAGATAGTAGCCCTTTGAGGACCATCCTCAGCATTGGTGCTGTGGAGCCATAAGAAATTGGGCCACATAGGGCCACACTCCATGAAAGCTCTAGCACAGAGTTGGCATTTTAATATGACTCCTACAGGAGCAAGAGTGGCAGTGAAAGCATGTCCTCATTGCATTAAGCACCCCTCGGCCCCTTGGAGCTGGACAGTGCCAAAGAATTGGGTGCAATATGGCAGGTACCCCATTTCCTGCTGCATTGGAAGTCAGATTATATCAGGCCCCCGCCTCTTCTCCCCCGGGTGTAAGTATGCTGTAACTGCTGTGGACGCTGCCACAGGTATAGGTTCTACCTATCCCATGCCCTGTTCTGACCAGGCCGGTACCATTAAGGCATTACAGGGGTTAACTACATGGCACAGGATGCTGCTAGGAAGCCACTTTACAGGTGGGTTTGATTTTCCCCTGCATTAGAGCCTATGGGTCCAGGAACCTGCTACCAGTGGGCTTGCATGTGGTCCACATGCAGGAATTGGATGTTCCTCTTGGAGACCTGGGAGCAGGGACTGCGTATGCCACAGAGCATCCATCAGACCTGGATTGAAGCATGGCTCCTGAAGAAATTAGTGTGTTCATTCCATCTTAATGTGAAGTGACATTTTGGCTACTTGGCCTATTCCTGTAACAGTAATAGGGAGGACTTCAAACCCTTCGTCTTTTGTGCCAGTGGGGACAACGGCATGCTTCCTAAACCGAGAGGTAATATGACTTGAGCAACACCATATTGCAGGATGAACATGTGGCCTGTCTACTCTCTGAAGGGCAAGACCTCCCTAGGATATACTCCCTTTCTTCCCCATCCTTCCAACTAGGATGTGCCAAGACAACTGCATCATCTTGTGAGCACATAAGTTTACACCTGTGCACCAGTAATCTCACTGCCCTGTGAGCACTGAACTGATGGATGCGACTTTAGCCTTCAGTGGAGAATTGCAACAGTGTCTCTGTGCAATTGCATAGACTAATGACAGGAGAACTGGACTAAGCCTGCTTGGAATCAGCAATTCCAGGCTGTTGAGGTACTGACCTGGGATGGCAGAACCACCCCACAAGGCCTGGAACGTATTATGCATAATGGTTGGGGTGGAGGGTGGGGAATCAAGTAATATTGCTGCATGTTGCTCTACTATGTGTGGGACAGGTCAGTGTATCCAAAGAAAATCATACAATGGAAAGGGCACGCCTGAACTTGTGTAACAATGAGGAGTAGCATCAGACTGATGAATAACACAAATGCTGGTGGGATGGCCATAAGCTCATAGACACAGTACCCACCAAATGGCCCACGGTGGACACCTTATGAGTCTGTGGCACTGCAGGTGAAGCATATCTCCCTGTGCCCTGGATAGGCTGCC
>PVIR01046010.1:0-10437 GCA_004026965.1 Petromus typicus
AGAAATGGTATAACATCAAGAATTTTCAAATAAGAACTAAAATCAAATATGAGAATGATAATATAAATGAAAACTTCCAAAGACATGAAAAGAAAACTAGGCATCTTTCCAGCAGATCCTAAAACAAAGCTTGAAATAAGTAAACATAGGTTCTTAATTCTATAACATAATGTGAAATTTTAAGTGAATAAAATGCTACCTCGACCAGATGTGATGGTACACACCTATAATTCCAGCACTTGGGAAGCTGAAGTAGGATTGCCACAAGTTCAAGGGCTGCCTGGGCTATAAAAGGAATTAAGGCCAGGCTGAACTACATATCAAGACTTTGTCTCAAAAAAGAAAAACAACAAAAACAACAACAATAGTTACCTAATTTATAGAGGTAGAATAATTTCAAAAAAATACAACAGTCTAAACTTCAAAGTTTTTTGAATCACTAAACAAGACAGCAAATATTGTTTTCACAAAGTGAGAAAATCACTTTAATGATAAACTGTGTAATAATTTCCTAATGGTTTTAAGTAAGACAATATTGGCACAAATTTAGCCAAGCAGAGTACAACAAATAGAACTACATAGAGACACTTGCCTTTGCAACACTCTGTGTATGGGGCCATTGGCCATAATAAATCTGTAATGCTTGATCACACATAGAGTAAGAAACAAGCATACTTCCTACTTCATGTGCCCTGCTGGGTTAGAAGTTAAAGAAACTGATGAAATCCTTTTAGTATCAAGGAAAAAAGAATTATCTATAATTATTTGATATAAAACTAAGGAAGAACTTTCTAATTATAAACCCAATGAAAGGAATTATAGCCAGAATAGTATCAATAAGTCTGAAAGCGTAAAAGAGAAAACTATGTGTCATATGTAACATTTACATATAAATGATATAGTGGAAAATATTTGAAACACTCATGAATTATAAGAACTATAAATCTATAATATACTCAGACAAACTGATGACATAATTTTACACTTTGGTAAATGTGAATAAAAAATAAATAAGAATGTCTCAGCAGAGAATTGGATGTGAATTGGAACAGGGGCTCTATTCCAATGATGGGGAAATACTTCCAGCACAAGGTGAAATTTGAGCAGAGACTTGGATGAAGTGAAGAAGGAAGATCTGGAAAAAGATTATTCCCAAGCCATGGAGACAGCATGGAAGAGGAACCCGAAGAAAGAAACACTAATGCACAACTCAGAGGCTGGAGCATACCGATTAAAAGGGAAAGGGTGAAAGATGAATCTGGGAACGATGAGATCATTAAAAAATGATTGTTAAGAACTGTGTTGAGACAGAATCAGTTCTACTGCAGGGCCTGAATACATTCTACTGAAAGATACTCAGCGGAAAGGGAACTTCACCTGATCATTAGCTCAAAAAAGTAAAACTAACCGGAAGCTAGGGAGATAACTCTCCCTTAATGCAGGCAGCAAGAGTGGCTTTCCACAAAGAATGGCTGCTATCTCAGAATTAGCCAGCAACAAATGTTGGTGAGGCTGTGGAGAAGAAGGAACCCTTCTCCACTGTCGGTGGGAATGTAGAGTCATACAACCTCTGTGGAAATCAATGTGGAGATTCCTCAAAAAATTAGGATTGGAATTCCCGTTTGACTTGGCCATTGTTCTGCTAGCTATATACATAAAAGAATTAAAAGATTCATATCACAGTGACATATGAGCACCCATCTTTATAACAGCTCAGTTTGTGATTGCTAAATCTTGGAAACAACCAAAATGTCCATCAACTGGAGACTGGATAAAGAAGATGTGGTTCTTTTATAGAATGGAGTGTTATTCTGTCATTAAAAATGATAAGATTGAGTCATTCATACTCAAATGGATATACCTCCAAGATATCCTGCTAAGTGAAATAAATAGGTCGCAGATGTGCAAATATCATATCTTTTCTCTGGTATGAGAAAAGGAAGATGTAAATGAGTTCTAGTATAAATATTTGATATTGTGAAATAGAAAATATTTAAAAGGAAAGAGGGTGTAGTGGAAAAAGAATGTGATAGTAATAAGAAAAGAAACAAAACTTAGGTAAATAGTAAGTGGGGGTTGCAAGGTGCATGGGAGAAGGAGAAAAACAAGAGTCAAGTCATGTCATATTCTGGTACAAACTCTCAGTGTTGAATGTAATGATGATGATGTGTATTCATAATGTACCCATAAAGATTAGAATTTTTAAAAAGTAAAACTAACCTGCACCCAGGAGAGCTAAGAGTGTAGCAATAATGAGGGCAGCAAGGTCATGGTACAAAGCACAGTGATGTGATGACTGTCAACATGAAAGCACTTTCATCTCTTTGTTTATTCCATTCATTAACAAGGGCTGGGGATGAATTAATTTTTTCCAATAGTACTTTCATATTATGTCACATTTAAGAGCAATTCAGTGAACCCAGGTTTGCTTTATCAGACTGCCTTATTTAGTGGTAGGGGAACTTAGAAACAATCTCAGAAAACTGACACTCCATCTAAATGGAAAGAAACCAAAATGGTTCACATTTTGTACATGTTATTAAAATTAAGAGTGCAATAGTTACAATAAAAGTCAAATTGGCAGTTTTTTCTAATCTTTGTCACATGAGATTAATGGCAGATACAATTGTATCACTCAGAACCTAAGAGAAATAAAATATTTATAATGTACAAACAGATACAAGTCTGAATCTTTATGAATCCAGCACAAATGGACAAAGAAATCTTAGATTCAAATGTTTGGTTGATTTAATTTTATTGCAACTAAGCTCATCTCTTCCCTGCAATCAGATCATATCATAAATGATTATGACATTACATAACTATTTACAGTTTAGTGCTAAGAAAACATCTGAACATGCTTTTTATTTATTTTGAGATAGATAAGCTTGAATACCTACAGATTCAGGGACCTGAGCTCTCCATCGCACTTTGAGTATGCCTCACTTTCTCTTCACTGCTTATTTAAGTACTAAACTATGGAAGAAGGGACAATTGGAAACTGTAGGATCTGTTCTTTCCTAGGCAATCTTCACATCTTGACCTACCATTCTAGCCTTTTCCACCATGTTTTAATTTTACCTGGTGAAATCATTAATATGACCCTTCTCTCCACTGACATTGTTATATTTTAGATCAATTCTTTTAGTTTGTTCTTAATATTTACCAACAGTTTATTCAGCAAATATGCAATATATGTTATATGGAAGTTGTGTTCAAGGTAAATGTGACAAGTAGGGAGACCAAGTGTACAGAGATCTCCACTCTATGAGATTCTAAATTCTAGTAGCAGGGAGTAATAGCAAACAAATGCAATAAATAAATACAATAATATGTGGTAAATTAACATGTAGTGAGTGAATTAAAGAGTATAGAGGATCGGGAATGTAGGTGGCAGTGAGGGTGTGCCATTTAAAATATTATGTTCCCACCAAGGCTTATGCAAAATAAGGCATTCTTTGTTGTTGTTGTTGTTGTTGTTGTTGTTTTTAGCAAAGAGTCATATATTTCAAAAGGATTGTTCTAGTACTGAATATAGATGGTTTAGTGCTGCTCATGGCAGTTTGGAAGCAAAGGGAAAACACCCATGGCAGCATATGATTGTGATCCTAGAACTTTCAAAATTGAGACAGCCACAAGTTCGAGGCTAGCCTGAGCTACATAGTGAGATCAAGGCCAGCCTAAACTACATAGTGAGAACCTGTCTCATAAAAGAAAACGTGGTGAGCACCAAGAGCTGTGAGAAGGTGACTATGGACTGATCAAAGGACAGCAACAAGTGACAGCCATCTCACACCACCAGAGTAGGCTGTGTGTGAAGGTAGATGTGGGATGTGAAAGAGAGAGGGAAGCCAGGCTGGCTGCATCAACTTTCCACTGCTGGGACAAACATTTGAGTTAAATTAAATAATAAGAACACAAGGGTTTATTTTAGTGCACAGTTTGGGAAGTGTAGGTGTGGGATCAGTTGACCTGTTGCTGTGCGGACTGTGGGAAGGTAGAACATCATTGTGGGTAGTGTCAGGCAGAGCTGCTTACCTCATGGGAGCTGGGGTGCAAAAGCAAAGGAAGAGGAGGGATGAGTCCCAATATCTGCCCCAGGCCAAGCTCTCTCGGACCTTCTTTTTATTAGGGCTTGCTTTGTGAAAGTACGAACATTTCCCAATAATGCCACAGGATGAAGACTAAGATTTTAACACATGGGACTATGAGAAACTCGTCCTAGACCTGGGCGATTAGAAGCATGAAATTGCTGTTCCAGAAACAGAGAAGGATACTGTCAATCAGGTCACATTGAGTAAATCCAGGAGTTTGTGTTCAGATATGTGAAGGGTAAACTACCTATGAGGTGTCGCAGTGGGGACCTCAAGAAAGTAGCTGCTTATTTGTGAATGTGGAATATGGGGGACATGTAAACATTCACTTTATGTGGCTGTATTAAAAAGAGGGAAGAAGATCAAAGTATCTCAGGGCATATTAACATAAAGATTTGGTAGTGAAAAAATCACCATTGAATTTAAGGGGAAAAAGAGTTTTTATGGTGTGATGGGGCCTAAAACTTGATGGAAATAAGCTTATGAGAAGAAACTTGTCGAGACAATTTGGGACAAATCTTCAGACATCTGCAACAAAAAAGAGCAGATTTACTAGCAAGGACCATAGCTAGTAAAGAAAGACTTTCAAGAGGAGTAATTTTAAGATGAAAAGTACAGCTGCATGCTTAGATGCTGATAAGAGTGATCCACAGGTGAAGAAAGATGTCTTGGGAGAGTAGGACAAGTATTCTGAGCAGGTGAAAGGGAACAGTAGCTAATGCCTAGACAGAAGGTCTGGCTTCGGGACTGAGCACAATGAATTTATCTCTAGTGCTATATAGTGTTGGTTTCTAGATACTGAAGATGGGTAGATAAGGTGTTGAGAGTTCATGGTGCTTCACTTCTGATTGTCTGCATTTTCTCTGGGAAACAGAAAGTAAAGTTAACAGCTGAGGCTGAGGTTAGGGAGGAAGCAGCAATTTGAGATATAAGAGAAGGGATGGAATAGTATAAGGGGGAACAGAGGAGAGAATGGATTTGTAGTATGAGTTCTGGGCAACTGAAAGAGCCCATTACTGGTGATGGAGATAAAATGACATCTGCCAATGAAGCTTTATCTATTCAAGCAGACTGTAGTAAATATTAGTGCATAATACATAGCAGTAATAGCAGTGAACACTAAGGCAGCTATTCATGACTGTTTAGATTTATTTTTAATCATTATATATATATATATATATATATATATATATACTTTTTGAATTTTTACAAGCACAGCATTGTAATTTGTGTGATATTTTACTGAAAGCCATGAGATCAGCAATGCATAATCTTTATGTAGTCCTTTCATGCTGAGTTGGGTGGCTATGAGCCAGGCTCTGATGTTTAGTTAACAAGATAGGCTCTTGCCTAGACAGATCTCCATTCCCTCTCTTTCCCTCTCTGAGTCTTCATTTTCTCATTTGCAAATGCTTACTTAGAAGGAAAAAGTAAAAATGATATTTTGTAGGTCAAGTATAAATGCTAGTTATTGATTATAACCGAGGATTTTCATTTCTTAGACAGCATTTTGAACAACCAGTGACTATAGACTGAGCGAGCAGCTGCTTCACTCAACAAACCACCTAATTCCCTACTCGGCAGTCAGGCTACTGCCTGTCCTTTTGGTCTTTAAATGTTCTCATTTTCCCTGGATCTAAATTGGTTCTCAACACATCTACCTTCCACTCTGGTCAATGTACTCCCTTATCTCATCCTCCAGTGCCTTCATGGTGGTGATCACTATTTAAAATTCTACAATAAAACACCAAACTTGTTCAGAGTCCAGAACACAGATAACAGAAAATCAGTAATTAATAATCTTACAAATGATTCAATTCTACCATATTTTGATTATAATAATGATCAAATGATTTGTCTAGGACTGTTCTTAGGATTTTTTTTTTTTATACAGGTCTCCCTTTGTAGTTCAGGATGGCCCTGAGCTCAGCCTCAAACTCACATCATAGCAATCCTCCTGCCTCTGCCTCCTGAGTTCTGGGATTATAGGCGTGAGCCACCACGTCCGACACTGTGGTATGTGCTACTGATTGCAGCTGGCTGTGAGTCTCCATATCCAGCACTGTATGTGGTTACTGGGGATCGAACCTGACCCTTTAGTTTGCAAGACAGGTGCCAGAACCACTGAGCTAAATCCCTGGCCCTCTTAGAAGCTTTTTACCTTCATTGTATTGCCTAACACCTGTGTGGAGAGAATGTTTGTCATCAAAAAGGGTCATGATCCCAGAAGTCATAGTTTTTCAGACTTATCTTCTGCCTCCATTACTGAAGGTCTTCATCACTGGAGAACATTAATAAAAATATATGTAGAGAATATATTCTAAGTCTAAAACATCTTCAAAATTGTAAGCAATGCATGAAATCAGGACATTAGGCAAAAAGTAGTTTCTCAAAGGAAGTCCCTGTCAAAGAAAGCATAATAAGATTGTAGAATCTATTGGCCATGTCTTAAGAGAAGATGGCAAGCCAGCTCCTTGCATTTTGCCAGGAGCAAAGGGAGCAAGTGAGAAAGCACCGAAACGCTGACATTGCCCCGCAGTCACTTACAAGCTGGCTGAAGGAGTCAAGATTGACAACTCTGAAAACCAGGGAGAATATAAGCGGATATAAATTACAGGGTAAACTGTGCTTTACAAAAGAGTATTGAAGTTACTGTAACTTAACTACAGAAGGCCCAGGGAACAGTCTAAAAGCTTCCCAGAGGGAGTGGATCTTGAATAAAGAGAAGTTTAGTGAGAGAAGGGGAAAAGGCTACTAGATCAACTGTGGCACTTCTCCTGGTGATAAGCTTGGTATTAACATAAGGAAATAAGACAAGGACAAGCAGTTGGCACGGGAGATGGGCAGTGAGTGCAGCTTGGAGACTTCAAGAGGGCCCGTGTCTAGCAAATTATAGTGCATGTTGAATGGCCCAGCTGCAGAATCTGTGGCTTCCTTGCTGCTTTTCTCCTGCCACCTGATTACTCCAGAACAAAGTAAAAATAAACACCACCACCATAATAATGACAGCACAAGACAAAACATTCTCTGCCTCGTGGATTGGCAGAGGATGAATATTCCAGGCCCCTGCCAGAGGAACCAGGAGAAACATTTTTTGAAAATGTCTGGCTGAACATTTCCCATAAAGTATAAAAGATTAAAAACAAACGACAGCAGGATATAGAACATGCCTCTATATGCAAGTGTATATGTCTATAAGTATGCATGTGTGCACAACATGTGGTTTTTTATGGTGTGTGTGTGTGTGTGTGTGTGTGTGTGTGTGTGTGTGTGTGTGTGTTTGAATGCACTGTCTGAGCCCCTATGGTACATGCCCATGTTGTGCATATGTGTAGTATGCTGTAGTATATGTTTGTGCTTCAATGTGCAGTGTATTATGTACACATGCATATGTTTGGAATGTGCTTATGCTTGCTTGTGTATGTGGAAGGCATCCATTTTCCTCCCTTCGCTGGCAGCTGCTTTGGCGTCCTCAGATCTTGGCACAGTCAGTGGCAGTGAGAGGTCTGGAACGCAGACCCCTGCCTTCTAGGTCAGCTTCCCAGAGCACCTGCCGTCCCTTCTGTGCCTGGCTGCCCTGCCACAGGAATCTTTCCTCCCCACTACTTTGCTTCTCTTTCAGGGTGGAGTGGGTGGGGACTCTCCTCTTCAGGAAGGCCGGAGAGCAAGGAAGTGACTTTGATGGATCACTTCGCACGGGAGACCCAGTGCTCCCAGATCAGAGCGACTGTAACTTCTCTGCACACGCGTCCACTGGGGGTTGTTCTGATGAGATAATTTTTCTCATTAACCTTGATACCTCTCAACTGATGAAAGGATCTCTTTGCACTAACACAGAACTTTTTAAATTTTTTTTTTCTTTCCAGTGTTCTGTCTCTTCCAGAGAGGAGAGAGAACAGGAGCCTGCGACTGTGTACCCAAGCTTAGAGGCGCTCCCCACAGATAGCGGGAGGGGCTCAGCTGTTTGTTCAGACTCTTGGGCCTGAAGCTGTAAACAAACAGATCAAGTGTGGAGTGCGTGAGCTGCTCAGAGTCTTAAGAATCTGTGGGGTAGGGTTCCTGTGCTTCCACTTCCGCTTCCTCCCTTTATCCTGCAGCAAAACCCACCTTCCTGCGACTGCTCCTCACAACCCCTCTCTGTGTCATCCTCCAGAGCAGCTCCCGCGCTGCACAGCAGTTCCACAGATTCCGAACCCTTACTGGGGAGGGGGGGGGGTGTCCCCAGCACACTTTCTCTTCCTCCCGTTAAAGTGGATTCATCATGTGCACATTCCTCTCGCAGCATTTGCGACAGTGCTGTGTAGTGTTGTTAACATCTCCTCCCCAGGTAGGCTGTGAGCACTTTGTGATTGCAGTCTCTCCTTTCCATCTTTGTTTTCAGAGCATTAATACAGCATCTTAAGAATTTGATAAATGTTTTTTGACTTTGAATATGAATTAGATAACACACAAATTAGAAAGTACCTTGAATGTTTCCGAAAGTCCAGTTTTAAGAATGCTACTGATACCTTCACAGAACTAATTTGCACTGGAGAGAGGCCAGAAAAAGTCAATAATGTTGAGATTTTTAGTCTACTATCATGAATAATTGCAAAAAATATGACAGAATTTAATCTATATACAAGGTCAATAATTTTATGTTGTCTCTGAAGTAAACAGCATTTCTGTGAAATATAACTTACAGTACACCAAAGGCTTCTGACTCAATCATGAGTCATAAGTAAGAAGATGATCATCTTTCAGTTTTTGTCAGTGCAGCCCTGTAAGTTTACACATACACTATTTTGAAATTATATAAAAATTCTCAATCCAAGCTTCTTGCCGAATGTGAGGCTGAAAAAGATTTTTTGACCCTTAGTCTCCGACTTTGTGCCTACTTTCACAGACAGCAAACCTCTCTTCTCTCTTACTTCCACCAGACAGAAGCCACTCAATAGCTTTGCTTGCAAACTGAGACTGCATGATGGAACAAAGTTATGTATTTCTTAGGAAGCAAAATGAACTGCATAATCTTTAATGAGGCCAATTGGACATTGTGCTTGATCACGTGGGCAGTTACTTGTTTAACAAATGAGGCAAGGCTTTAAAAGAATGAGATAAAGAGCTAAGAGGCCTCACACAAGGTTTGGCATGTGGAAGACAATAAAACTACAGTTTATACTTCAACGTTAGAATGTGTAGGCTATTTCCAGGTATACTATAATTTTTTATAGCTTATCTTCATGCTATAAAATGAATCATATTATTATCACCACCACTGTTTTAAAAAATCAGAGACCAAAGACTGAAAAAAGTGCAGACATTAAAGTCACATGCTCCTGTTTGGGTTTCTTCTCATCTTGTGCATCCCATTCGCATGCCCAGAGAGCGAGACAAGATGGGCGTTTGTCCAGAACCCATCGATTCTTCAGCCAGCGGGGATTGATGCCCTCTTCTTCCCCTCCATCTTCACGACCAACGCAAACGTGGGCACGGCTGTCGTCTCTTTTGATGGCACGCTGACCAATACCACAGAGGCCTTCCAATTGGCCCACATGCTCTGTTTTGCTATTGCCTGCCTTAATTTCTCAGCAAATAACCCCTGCATTCCGCTCAAGCCCTATTCTTTCTTCATAATTCAATGACCAACAAGTACATGTTGTACGTCAGGCCCTCATGGCGATGGAAGCTGGAGACCCCTCCTCCCACATTTGGCTCAGCATGATGACCAGGTAGTCAAAGACGGGTAAGAAGGAGGTGCAGCACTAGCAACCTAAGACAGGGGTATCCGCTGGCACCGCTGGTATACCCGATGATGGGTAAGCAGTGAAGTGCATCATCCTCAACCTAAGGCAGGCACTGGTCAAGCCCTTTTGGTGTCTAAAGAAGAAGGGGGGAGATGTGTGGTCCCCTGAGGCTAAACAATGCCGGCTCCATCAAGGAAGTGCAAGGCAGCACGTAAACAGCTAAACATCGGGCCCCTCCGGGCCACAGTGATTAAGGGAAAACAGAGACCGAGACTGCCCCCTATAAGACTGGTTTGGGGCGGTTGGGAACAAGGAAGTGGGGCTGTATATAAGGGCTTAGAGCGCTGGCAATAAAGGCTTCTCCACCATTTCGTCTCCGTGTGATGTTCCCCACCCGTGGTTCGATGCCAGATGAGTGGCCCTCGGGAACAGGACCCGACAGAACCCGGGTCCTTGAGCTTGCAAGACAGGCGCCAGAACCACTGAGCTAAATCCCTGGCCCCCTCCATTTTTATTTTAAAATACTTTTCTCTTTTATTTTTTATTGGTGCATGTGATCAGGACATATATTCTTTATAGGGAGTTGGTACCTGTACATAAAACTTCCAAATTCCTTT
>PVIR01046011.1:0-10446 GCA_004026965.1 Petromus typicus
GGGTGTGGAGACCCACACCCAGCAGCAACCAGTACCACATACCACAGTGCCGGGCGTGGTGGCTCACGCCTGTAATCCCAGCACTCGGGAGGCAGAGGCAGGAGGATTGTGATGTGAGTTTGAGGCTGAGCTCAGGGCCAGCCTGAACCACAAAGCGAGACCCTGTCTCCAAAAAACCTAAAAAAAAAAAAAAAAGAAATCATTTACCATATGCTGGAGAAGCTGTAGCGAAAAAGGAACACTTCTTCACTGCTGGAGTGTAAACTGGTAAAGACACTATGGAAATCAGTATGGGATTCCTCAAAAAACTAAAACTAGAAACTCGATTTGATCCAACTATTCTTCTACTAGTTATCTTCCTGATTCAAAGGCATCATATTACAGCAATATATGCATAACCATGTTTATAGCAGCACAAGTCATAATATCTAAGTCTTGGGAACAGCCTAAATGTCAACAGATGAATGGATAGAGACTATGCGATAATTCTAATGAAAATACAATGAAATACTACTCTACCATAAAGGATAAACTTGAGCCATTTGTAGGAAAATAGATGCACCTTGAGAATATAATGCTGTGTTAAGTAAACTGGACACACAAGCTTAAATATCATATAGTTTCTCTACTGTGCAAACCCCAATATACAATAAAGTGCAAAACAAAGAATAGACAGTAACAAATAGACTAATCTTTGACATATGAGAAGGAAACCAAAAGATAGAGGAAGGGAAGAAGAGAGAATTAAGATGTTTATAAAAAAAAAGGAGGGATGGCAAAGAACTGTGTACATACATAAGTCCCTACAAGGAATGTGATCATCTTGTACTATGAACATATATGCAGATACGTATATAATATATATCATGTCTATCATGTACTATGCAGTATGATATGTAGTTATCATGTAATATGAACATATATGTATATGCTTTTATTGGTACATGTTTATAGTATATTGTGATGATATTTATCATGGGGAGTCCTACAGGTCCATGACATTTCTGAGTTACTTATTTTACCTTCTTCTTGCCCCTCCCTGCTTTCCCCACCCTGTTCCTCTTGATTCCCTTCTTTCTTGAACTTGTAGTCCTTTTACTTCAGCCTTCCCGAGTACTGGGATTACAGGCATATGCCACCATGCTCAGCTCACTAGACGATTCTGATGGTCAACTAGGGTTGGAAACCTTTGGAGGAGATGACCACTGGACTTTGTAGCCTAAAGCTCCTATAAATCTGCAGCAAGTTGGGATGAAGTAGTTTGTCACAATGATTGATGTCAACATTCAAGCAGCTTATGTCATGCAACTACTTGTACAGGAGTGAAGTCTGAGTATTTCACACAAGGAGCTAATAGGCCTCTGAAAACTCACAAATATTAGAACTGATCAGGTGGCCCGGAAAAAATGACATGCTGAAGGTCCCTTGAATATTGAACAATGTTTTGTTTGAATCAGTCAGTCAATAACTATCTTACTTAGGAAGAGAAGGCCAAAACCTTTTTGGGGTGACAAACAGAGAGGTATTAAATTACATGTTGAGGCAGAATCAAGTGTGGAGGAATGCATTCTCTATTACAAACAGTTATGTAACTATCATCATCATCCTCACCTGGATTTTGTCCAAAATCTGCACTTCTAACAGTAAGAAAATAAGAGATCTTCATCTCTCTGGCATGATAGAAGCAGGAAGCCAAACTCAAAAGTTTGGGGAAAACCGTATCTGTTACAGTCTTAGAATTCTAAATTGCAAAGTTTTTTACACTAGTTTAATTTTCCTCTGCTCTATTTTTTTTTCTATTTTTGAGATAAGGTCTCACTTTGTAGTTCAGGCTGGCCCTGAGCTCAGCCTCCAACTCACATCACAGCAGTCCTCCTGCCTCTGCCTCCGCGTGCTGGGATGACAGGCGTGAGCCACCACGCCCGGCACTGTGGTATGTGGTACTGATTGCTGCTGGGCATGAGTCTCCACGACCAGTGTTGTATGTGGTTACTGGGGATCGAACCCAGGCCCTTGGGCTTGCAAGACAGGCGTGTGTGTGTGTATGTGTATGCACGCATATATGTATTAAATTCACAAAATGTTGAATTTCATTGTAGCATTTTTCACACATGCATACAGTATTCTTTGATCATGTCTTTCTCCCATTATTCTCCTTACACCCCTTCTCCCCTTATTCTTTTCTTTTCTAATAGTCTCATCATTTGAGCCCTCCTGCTCACAATATATTAACCTTTCCCCGAATATGGCATGCTCTCCTACCTCTGGCCTTCACTTCAGTTCAGTACACTCTTATCAAACTCACAAGGTACAAGCATATAGGGCATTGTGTTAGGTGCTAGAATTCCTATCTGTTTTTCTATACAGCATCTTGTTTAATTGTTAGGTGTTGTTGTTATCTGTCAGTCTTGACTCATGTATGATGTGTGTGTATATGCCAGTGTGACATGATCATATAGACACGAGACTTAGTTCTCTACTTTCCCCCAGCACTCTCATAACACCTAGCAAAATGTGTTGTATTTAGTAAAGTAAAATGTGTCTTTTGGCAGGAACATGAATCAGACAGAGAAGGAAACAGAAAAGTAGTGCACACTCATCTTTTTGGTCTAGTGCCTAATTTTTATTAGCCTTGTTGCCTGGTTTTATTTGATTCCTGGAGAATGATAGCTATCTTAATAGCAAATCCAGATTCCTGACCTCTTGTATCCTTTCAAATAAACTTCGTACTCACTTCAACAAGCACACATACACACACGATCTAGAACCTGTCACTAATCTATGTGCCCCTTTGTCAGGAACCACGGACAATTTACTTGGACAATTTACTCAGATTTAAGACTTACTGGGATTGAGGCTGTCTACCCTGCCCTTCGGGATCAACTACTGAGATTATTGTAGACATCTGCCTCACCCTGTGAGATTTTAAACTACAAGGATTACTCTACTAAGATTATTGGCCTTGGGACTTACTGGGATTAAGGATGTCTGCCCTGTTCTATGTAACCTTCAACTAGGAGATTATTGTGGGACCACCCTGTTTTATGCATGCTAGGATTATGGGTTGAAGGCTTGGTACCACATAAAGGTGCAGGCGAGCTCGGGTTGTGGGCTCTTCTGCTGCTGCTTCTGCTCTGCAGTATCTGGTCTTTGGCTGCTGGTGCTCAGATTAGCAAGAGTAGCCCAGGCTCAGCCCTTTTCCTCAAGGTTCTGACTTTGTTGTTTGTTGGTTATTAATACTTTAACTGTAGGATTATCGAGGAATTGGAGATTGCCATGAGGGTTCTGGCTGAGTTCTCTTCCCGGACTCACACACCCCTTCGCTTCTCTGAGCTCACAATTTCCTCATCTGTAATAATAGGCTAATAATGTCCTGAGAAGAGCTGCATCTTCCCAAGTGGAGGTCTGTCCCATTGGCTTGTATTCACTTAAGGTTGTCACTGCTCCTGTGAGTGAGTGTGAAGGCCTTTTTGTATAGAAAATCTCAGCTAAATTTGTCTAAGAGAGGACAATGGACCCCTGGGAGGCCTGTGAGTCTTTTGTATAGATGCAGAGATTGCAGAAGCAGAGGTTCATCTAGTCTTCTGAGCAAGCAGGGAAAGGAAGCAGGATACTAACCAGGAGGGGGAAATTTGAATTCTGTGTATGTGGAAGGGCAGTAAGGAAGGACGAATGTGAACAATAACTCCTCTGTGGGCAGGACTTCCAAGTCATTCTCTCATTTGATTCTCGAAACAAGTAACAGAAATCTGCTATGTCTACATACATTTCTTTTTTTTTTTAATTTTTTGAGACAGAGTCTTGCTTTGTAGTTCAGACTGGCTGTGAGCTCACTACGTAGCCCAGGCCAGCCTCGAACTCACAGCAATCCTCCTGCCTCTGCCTCCCAATTTTGGGATTACAGACGTGAACCACCACGCCTGGCATTATACATACGTTTACCTTCAATTACACTCGTGGAAACCTTATAAAACAGGCTGGTTTCTACCAATGAAGGAGCTAAGTAAGCTTCAGGACAGTAAATGATTTTGCCCAAAGTCACAGAGGGGATAGTGGTGAAATGCTCATATAGGACAGAACTCATGTTTTCTGATTTCTTTCCCTGTACCAAAACAAGAATGAAATCAAGAGAAGTACATTATGTTAGGACAACAAAGATTGAAAAAAGAGGCAATGGAGAGGGGAGAGAACAAGCATTTGTGGACAAGGGAAGCTGCAAACGGAATGGTTTAGGGTGTGAACCACAGCCCCTCCCTCCATCATAATTTTCTAAGTGCTTTCTTAGAGCTTTCCCAGGGAGTTCTTCTTCCCCAGGTGTTGACAGGCAGCTTGGCTTACACCTGACCTTGGCCACTACGCACATCTAGATGGCACTCCGTCGAGGTCAAACAAAAGTCACCACCTCCGCTTGCCCCTGCTTCCAGACACACACACACACACACACACACACACACACACACACACACACACACACATACACTCACACACACAGGTGAGTGCACCGTGTACACTTTTGTGTAAGCACTGGGTCCTAGACCCTGACCAATGTCACTCTGAACCAAACTGTCTTCCTCTTCTGCTTGAGGTCCACAAAGAGATGGAAAACCCAGCAGCATTTTCTCAAAGGAAAAGGTTGGATGAAAGGGATGGGAAGGGAAATATTCATCTCAGCCCACCAAGGAGGGCTATAGAAAACATAAAACCAAGGCTGACTTCTATCTCTATTTCCGCCTGAAGGTACTGTGCACTCAGGAAAGCACAGGTGCAGGTGTAGGCACAGGTACAATTGCAGGAAGCATGGAGACAACTTCCCTGGGGTGCTTTTCTCATTTGTTATTTCAAGAAGATACTGACTGTTTCTCAAAGAAGGAGTTACAGGGCCCAGGTCTAGAACCCAGACGAGCTTCTAAATGTCTTTCAGGAATCATGTGACCTGTGATCTGGGGCCAGGAGTAACAGACCCGAGTCAAAGGCCCAGGCTAAATTGAACTGAGCTGGCTGGGGACCACTCATCAGCCCTACTTCTTTTTTTTTTTTTTTGAGACAGGGTCTCACTTTGTAATTCAGGCTGGCCCTGAGCTCAGCCTCAAACTCACATCACAATCCTCCTGCCTCTGCCTCCCGAGCGCTGGGATGACAGGCGTGAGCCACCACGCCCGGCACTGTGGTATGTGGTGCTGGTTGCTGCTGGGCGTGAGTCTCCACGCCAGTACTCCACGCCCAGTATTGGAGTACTCTCCACGCCCAGTATTGTGTGTGGTTACCGGGGATCGAACCCGGGTCCTTGTGCTTGCAAGACAGGCGCCAGAACCACTGAGCTAACTCCCCAGCCCTCACCAGCCCTACTTCTGCACTACATACGGGAATTACTATGAGGAGAGCAGTAATGAGTAAAGACCACAGTGAAGTGACCCAAGGCTGCTTGAGCTCATGCAGAAAGGTTACCAGAGTTGCTGACCTCCACAACGTCAGAACTGGGAGGGGCTTGGGGAATCATCTAGATATGGAAGCTGCTGTACATAGAAGAGTAAGGAAGAGACAATTCTAGGCTCGGAAGGCTTGGGAGGTTGGGGAATAGATGGATTTGTATTTGAATCCTGGATCTATTGTAAGTGCTAGCATTTGACCTTGGATGAGTTAACTAACAATTCTATTCCTTGGTACCCTTATGAGAAAAAAATGCTGTGGGCTTGTTGTGCATGACTTTAATCTCAGTACTGGGGAGGCTGAGGCAGGAAGATTTCTATGAGCTTGAGGCAAGTCTGGGCTACATAGTGAGTTTCAAGCCAGCCTGAACTACATAGTGAGGCTCTGTCTCAAAATTAAAAAAAAAAAAGGAAAAGGGGAGAGAGAGAGAGAGAGAGAGAGAGAGAGAGAGAGAGAACATGGGAAGGAGAAGTATTCCCCTATAGAAATATTTTGAGGATTTAGTGAGATAATCCATGGAAAAATTTAGCATGATGTCTGGTATGTAGTAGGCTTTCAATAGTTTCTTTTAGTGAAGCACTGTTGTGGTTGAATTCTCACTGCCCATTACTAGCTATTTTACTTTGAGCAAGCCACTTTACCTCTTAGAGTGCCTTAATTGGACTAATCCTATTTCACAGAGTTGTTGTGAGAATTCAGTGAAATATTGAGACATGTAAAAGTTGAGCATGATACCAGGCACATAGTAAATGTTCGATGAATACTAGCAGAGCCAAAATTGGCATATCAGTAGGACACGAGACCTAGATTGTTCTCAGAGCTGTGCTACAGCACTGCACACACTCCTGCCTCACCCTTCATGTGACAGGTCAGACAAATGACGGCAGCCTCAGCAGTTCAGGCAAGGTGATTTGTTCAGATAGGTCCTCAACCATGGCTTTGGGTTTGGGCTAAATTAGTACTGGGCTAGTCTCACATGCATGACCAAGTCCTCAGCACAAATAAAGCAGGTCAAGTCTGATGAGGTAGGCACCTACCTTCTCATGAGAGCAAACATCCCTGTTCCAACAGCCAATCCTAACACTGCTGGAGCCCCTAGCCATTTCCCTTGCTTCCAGGCCCAAGGTGAGAGGGAAAGCAAGAAGCTTGGGGTCTGGGAGAGAGGGACTTCTTATCTCTCATTGACCAGTCTGGGGACACTTTCATCTTACATCTGGTGTGTATCCTGTGAAGGCTTCTAGTGAATGTCTAATGGACATCAAGTTTTGTAGGTTGGGGAGGACAATTAACAAAGCACAGAAGGCTTCCATTGCTCTACATGGTCCTTCAGCAGGATGAGTTGGGAAGAACTGGCCATCTGTTAAATCTTTCCTTTACATGCAAAGTTAAGTCTTCCAGGCACCTCAAAATGACTAATAAGCAACTACTTCTTGCCTTAAGTACCTACCGTTTGTAAAAATGTTAAAGAAATAAGTGGGCTTTTATCCAATACATGGATCAGCTTCCAATCAGGATTCTTGTGACTATTGCTAGTCTGTCCTTTACCACTGTCAAGCAAATAGTAAAAGCATATGTGTCTCATTATACATGCCTGTTTCTTCATGTGTAAAATGAAACAATAGTCTATATGATGGTTTTCTAGAAATTGAATTTGCAATTGAGTAAACCAGAGGTCAAGACTGGCTTGACCTTACATGTACACACACACACACACACACACACACACACACACACAGACAGAAAGAGAAAGAGAGAGAGAGAGGGAAAGAGAAGCTATTCAAGGAATCTTGTGAGGAACTCTTACAAGCCATCTTTTCCCCAAAAGCTGGATTGCTATGTCCTAAACTTAGAATGAACAGACATCTTGGTTTGCCTGGGACAGTATTATTTTATTCCTGTTGCTCTAGCAAAATATTGATGTTTTTTCATCCTCAAAGCATTGTAGTTTGGATAAGTAAGATGATAAGTCTATTTAAATCCCCCATTGAGACAGGGCTTTTGGAAATGGGAAAGGGAGCAAGACACAGAGGAAGGGGGAGGGAAAAGGGAAGTAGAAAGAATTAAGATGTGTCATGTATATGTACCAAATAGCCACAGTCAAAGTAGTCATTATGCATCACAAATGTACTAAAAAACAAATAAGTAAATCCCTCCTTGCTTTGGGTCATGGCTGGCCTACCTGGAAGAGGGCCTCTCACATCAGGCTCAGACTTGCTTTCTCGCTAGGAAATCATCTTGTTCTTTTAAAAAATAATTAATTAATCTTTTCTCTTCATTGATTTTTATTGGTGCCTTTTAGGAATACATTGTGATCACAGTCATCATTGGGAATGTGTACTTTGTACATGACACAACTTGATTCTTATGTTTCCCATTTCCTGCCCTCCCTTCAAGCTCCCACTCCCTATATATAAGCTTTGTTTCTATTTTTCCTTTTTACCATCAAATTTTTCCTTCCCTTCTGTGCTTTCCCCTGCCAACCCCTGCATAGTTCCCCCTCCCCTCTGAACAGTTTCTTCGTATTTCACAATACCGATGATACATTCTGGACCTCATTTATGCCTTCAGTTTCTCACACAGAGAGTCATTTGTAGCTAAATGGATGCACTTTGAGGCCATATACAGAAGTGAAACGAATAGGACATATATGTGTGAACACCATCTTGTTCTTTAATCATGCTTAGGTCTTCAACTCTATCACTAAGGATTCTATTTAGTGTTCCGACTTTCCAAATAAGCAGAACAATTTATTTATCTACATTCCAGAGAGTAAGGGGGAGCTGAGGTGTCCTGTGATTTGATTTGAAAAGCTGTCTTACCACCAGTATTCTAATTGGTCTCAAAGTGGGCACTGGCTCTTCTCCTTTTGGTCTTCCATGCCCAGCTATGCTCTTCCTGCTTATAATCTTTATACTCTCACTTTCTCCTCCTATTCCTTCCCTTCTACCTCCCTAAACATCAGGCTGGATGATCCCAACCTCCCTATAAAGCAAATATACTCCATAGTATCACACCCCTACATTGCATACTCACAAGATCTTTGCAATAAAATGGAATGGCAAAGGAAAAATAGAGAGAGGGAGAGGAAGAGGTTCAACTTAATTTAGGGTCTATGACTAATTTTCATAAGCCTTTTGCCCAATTTTTTTTAGCCTCAAGTGGTTATGTTGTGGCTAGATTAACTGTTTTTTTTTTTTTTTTAAGGTTTTTCGAGATAGGGTTTCACTTTTTTGTGGTTCAGGCTGGTCCTGAGCTCGGCCTCCAACTCACATCACAGCAATCCTCCTGCCTGTGCCTCCCGAGTGCTGGGATTACAGGCGTGAGCCACCATGCCTGGCACTGTGGTATGTGGTACTGGTTGCTGCTGGGGTGAGTCTCCACACCCAGTATGGTATGTGATTACCGGGGATCAAACCCGGGTCCTTGCACTTGCAAGACAGGCGCCGGAAACACTGAGCTAAATCCCCAACCCTAGATTAACTGTATTGAAAAAAATCAAAAATGCTATTGGCACTTTGCAAACATGGCTACAAATATACTGTGTAGGTTGGAGTCACAGTGTTCTTCACAAAGTAACTGGAAAGGAATTCATGTTCTCCAGACATGTGTGCACCACATACTCAAGTTTGAGTTTTAGAAGCAGCTGGATTAATGGACAAACAAGATGGAGGCAGGTGAGAGGCCCCAGCAAGGGTAAACAGGGACACTGTCAGTACGAAGTGGTTGAATTTATAAACAGAGCCTTTCTCAGTGCCCTAGAAAACTAACCTGAGAGGCAGCTGAATGGTGTGGTGCCTTTCCCTTACAGCCCTGAGATTGTACACAAGTATGCATACACATACATATGCAAGTAGCACATATATATCTACCTGTGTGTGGGTACGTGGGTGAAAAGAAGAGAAAAAGTATATGTGTGTGTGTGTGTGGATACACAGGCACGTGTGCACCTGTGGGTATTCACTTTCAACTGTCTATGTCATGAGTTCAACCTTAAACTCAGATGTATTATGTATCATTTTACACACATGGTGGGTTACTTTTACATGAGTGCATCATAATTAATGTCTCAATTCAACTTTACACACATGAACATGTATACTTATTAATGTGATGAATATGATGATAATTGGGTTTTTTTTTTTCAGTTTTTTGGAGACAGGCTCTCACTTTGTAGTTCAAGCTGGCCCTGAACTCACTGTGTAGCCCAGGCTGGCATCGAACTTGAGGCAGTTTTCCTGCCTCTGCCTCCTGAGTGCTGGGATTACAGGTGTGAGCCACCACATCCGGCCCAATAATTCCTTGTAGAAGGTTCAAAGCAGTTTTCAAAGTATTATTACAACCATTCTGTCATATGAACTTCATCACAAGCCTATGAGATAGGGGTTATGATCCTACTATACCTTTCTTGGACAAATAGGAAAATGAGGGTCAGATTTGGCCAAAATCACAGATCAAAAACACCGCAAAGCCTGGAATCTAACACTGGACCATCTGATGGCAGGTTCTGCGCCTTCCCTTACAACGTGTTGGTGAACCTTTTAGAGCTTCAGTGATACAGACAGCCTGCTATAGCATGTGTGTCACAGGCTCACCACCACTATCCTATACCAAAGACCTTCAGAGTCTTTCTTATTACCTCACATCCCTAAAGCCGTCTTTTTTCAGTGGTGAATCAAATCCCATACAAAGGAAGTAGACCCAAGGCCAGTGATATTCTCTGTTGAGCCACAGCCTACAAAGTAGGCTTTAGGTTGTTGGCCTTGCCTAGGTACTAGCCAGGTTCACTTGTGGGACAGAGATGATCCCTGGTCTTCTTTTTTTTTTTTTTTTTTTTTTTTTTGAGACAGGGTCTCGCTTTGTGGTTCAGGCTGGCCCTGAGCTCAGCCTCAAACTCGCATCACAATCCTCCTGCCTCTGCCTCCCAAGTGCTGGGATTACAGGCGTGAGCCACCACGCCCGGCACTGTGGTATATGGTACTGGTTGCTGCTGGGTGTGGGTCTCCACACCCAGTATTGTTA
>PVIR01046012.1:0-10451 GCA_004026965.1 Petromus typicus
AATATAAAAATGAAAACCACTGTATTACTTCTCCTTAAAAATGAAGTTAATAATAGTGCTTACCTTACAGAGTTAAGAGGATTAAATGGGTTATTGTTTGTAAATTACCTATCAGGGGCTCTTCTATATTAGATCCTCCTGTAAATGTGTGCTGAAAGAGAATACAGTTTGAATAGAGGTTAGATTATTTCTGTAGGGATTTTCATAGGTCCCTTAAGAAAATTTTGAGTGTGTGTGTGTGTGTGTGTGTGTGTGTGTGTGTGTGTGTGTGTGTGTGTTTGTGTTCATTCTGAGGGGCTGGCTCACCTGCTTATGCAGATCTGAGAAGCCCACAGTCTGTGCTGGGGGAGCAGGGGACCTGGCAAAGCTCCTGCAGGTCAGTGGAGCCTGCAGCCAGTGAGCCGGGAAAGCCAGAGCCAGAAATCCCAGCTGAGGGCTGAGGGGACAAAGTGAAGTAGCTAAGCGTGGACAGACAGGCCAGCAGTGAAGGGGGTTCTCCTCCCGCTTCCCTTTTTCTCTCCCGGCACACGGCAGTTTGGAGGAGACCCACTTACACTGGGAGGCTAACTTCCTGAGCAGCCATTCACATGCTGGCCCCATGCAGAAACGTCCTCCAGGACAGACCTGCGCAGGCACCTGGGGTGCTCAGGTTGACACAGCATGGGCTGTCCTTTTTTTAAAAAATTCAAATTTTTATTGGTACATTATATATACACTTTCAACACTGAGAATTTGTACCAGTATATGACACAACTAAATTCTCATTTTTTCCCATCCCTCTACCCACTCTGTAACCTCAACCCTATAGACATAAGCTTTGTCTTCTTTTTTAATTACTATCACATTATTTTTCGCCTCGTTACTTACCTCTATACCCTCTTTCCTTTTAAATATTTTCTATTACACAATATCTACTATATATACTGGAACTCATTTACATCTTCATTTTCTCATACCAGAGAAAAGATAAGATATTTACACGTCTGTGACCTATGGGCTGTCATATATCTGGCTTTGGAGGTTTTAGGCATTTAAAGCAGAGAAGTGTTTAAAAATGAATTTCTTTTTATAATTGCTTGTACCTAATCTGTTCTTGATTTATTTAATCATCATTTCCCTATTCATGACCCTTTTCTCTTAATCAGTGAGAAAAGTCCCTTTGTACCCTTGTGAAGAGGTGATCGGGTGATGTTTATTTACTGTGATAAATTTGTCTAGAGGGAAAGGTCTGAACTTGATACTTGGTGACCTGTAGCCCTTTCTTCTTGTTTTCTAAAGCTAAAGGAGTTCTAGTTTAATGCTCGTGTCTTTACTGATAAGGAAATGAATTAACATTTCCTGAAAGCCAACTGTAGGTCATTCATAGTATTATTTTGATAATTAGGAAAAACTTAAACATATAGAACATAGAAAAGAATTGCTCACTATTTATTTTCACACATTTAAACTTAATTTTAACTATAACTAGGGTTAGCTTTGTCATAGGTATGAACTGTCTAACTTGCCCTGTGGGGAAGGTGCGAGCCAGTGTTCAGCGTCAGTCTACTTGATTCCCAAGCCCAACTTTTCTGAACTGAAAAGTCATATCGGGGAACGTGTTTCTTTGGTTACCTGCAGTATACCAACACTAACCTGTTTATATCAGCACTTCTGGTAATCATCCCGTATTTTCCTTGAAAGAACCGCATGGTTTTTATAAGTGTTTGTAAGTGTTTAGACATGAGTGGCCGCCTGAGTGGCTAGTGCAGTTTCCTCATGGTTGGACCCACTGTGTGGATGGAGCTGGACCCGCTGCAGGGAGTGGGAGAGGACAGCACGTCAGAACTTTCAGACAAGGAGCGCTTTGCCCCAGGATGCGAATGAAGGGAGGCGTCAACTGCCTGCCCTGTTTCTTAGGGACGTGGATTCCATGTCTGTTTGTGTGGGCTGCTTAATGTTTTTTTCTGCCTTAGCATAAGATTCACTTCTTTTTTTTTATTGAAATCTTTATTGGTACATTACATATACACATCATGATTGCACTCCACAATGGGAATTTGTACCAGTATATGACACAACTTAATTCTCATTTTTCCCCATAGCCCTACCCACCCCATATACACAAAATTTGTTTCTTTTCTGTTACAATCTCATTGTTTTTCCCCCTTCACCCTATTTCACTTTGAGTATTTTCTATTTCACAATATATAACATACAATTCTATAAATCATTTACATCTTTATTTTCTCATACCAGAGAAAAGATGCAATATTTACCTATCTGTGATCTATTTATTTCACTTATGAGGATATCCTCAAGGTATATCCATTTAAGTATAAATGATTCAAACTTGTCATTTTTTATGGCAGAGTAATACTCCATTCTGTAGAAGAACCACAGCTTTTTTATCCAGTCTCCAGTTGATGGACATTTGCATTGTCTCCAAGATTTAGCAATCACAAACTAATTCAGTTCTTTTTAAAAACTGAATGGCGTCTTAAAAACATACATACAGGGGACCAGGGATTTAGCTCAGTGGTTTTGGCATCTGCCTTGCAAGTGCAAGGGCCCAGGTTCAATCCCCGATAACCATATACCACAGTGCTGGGAGTGGTGACTCACGCCTGGAATCCTAGCACTCAGAAGGCAGAGGCAGGAGGATTGCTGTGAGTTCGAGGTTTGCCTGGGCTATATAGTGAGTTCAGGGTCAGCCTGAACTACAAAGTGAGATCTTGTCTCCAAAACAAAACAAAACAACCATCAAACAAAAATAAAGCCCATACATATAGACATTCCTTGTTTTATGATTGAGTTATATTCCTGGGACTAGGGATTTATCTCACATGTACATTACAATATACAGAAAAAAGAAATGGTCAAAGGAAACTCCAACTTGATAACTTTGCTTTTATTTGTATAACTCTTACATGTAGGACATAGAACTGTAGTACTGTACTATGCAGTAAGTACCATTAGCAACACATCAAAATTCCAAATCTGTGCCATGTGATGCTTGCTTTGTCTCTCCAGATTGCAGTTTTCTTGCCTTTTTGAATGATTTATAATTTTCTGTGGAAAGCTGGACATGGTTTATTGAACCATAAAGGGAACTTAGCTAGGTAGGCTTTTAGTGTGTGGCTTTACTTTATTTGGGTTGGCATTAGGCTGTGTTTATTGTTAAGTGTAGCTGAGATATCAAGAGTCTACAATTTTGTACATTTTCTTTGAGTTTGTTTCCCATTGTGTTTTGTGGCTCCCTGAGGTTTTACTGAATAGTATGCAAGGTTTACAGTTCTTTTAGTTGTGTTCATCTACTACTATATGAGACTCACTGATTTCACGGTAGTTTGGAGAGAATAATTTGATATCCTAATAATTAGTCTAGTAGTGAGCCTGAGCTGGCTATTTCTCTTCCCCTATACTGAACGTTAAAGGGGGCTGGGCTTTGGTGTGCTCTGTACTCCTCAATGAAGACTAGAGGAGGAGAGTTAAGGGTTTTTTTGTTTGTTTGTTTTTGTTTTTTGAGACAGGGTCTCGCTTTGTAGTTCAGGCTGGCCCTGAGCTCAGCCTCAAACTCACATCACAGCAATCCTCCTGCCTCTGCTCCCAAGTGCTGGGATTACAGTCGTGAGCCACCACGCCCGGCACTGTGGTATGTGGTACTGGTTGCTGCTGGGCATGAATCTCCACACCCAGTATTGTATGTGGTTACCGGGGAACTGAACCCGGGTCCTTGGGCTTGCAAGACAGGCGCTGGAACCACTGAGCTAAATCCCTGGCCTGAGAGTTGAGTATTTACTTGCCCCAGATCTTTTAGGCTTTAGTGAAATTGCAGTTGATTAGATTCTGGTAAAAATAATTTCTCTTGGAGGCAGCTCTTGTTTGAGAGAGTGGAGAGGCTTGGTTGCATTTTTAAATTGTTACTTTTCCTTTCCTCTGGGGGACAGAAGGGGATTTTCTTTGCTGTCTGTGAGGAGCACTGTAGAGTTCCTGGAGTAGAAATTTTGGAAGTTTTGAGGGCTGAAACATATGACTGGGAGTTTGAATTTGCGAGGTGAAATACGCCGAGCCCCACGGTTGGAACCAAATGTGTATTTGGGCAGGTCCTGGTTCCCGCTCTTGGCTTCTGCTCTCGGGCCTGCTCCTCCGTGTGTGTGGTTGTCCTGTTGTTTATCTGCCCCTCTAGTTTTAGGGCAGCGGTTTGCCCTGAAACTTTAACCATATGACCTGTGGCTCTAAGAATATTCATTTTTTAGTTGTGGTGTCTTGTTTTAAGAATGGGAATGACAGTTTACAGTCTGTTTATCTGTCAGTAGAAGTCCCTCAGAAACTTTGTGAAATGTAAGAATATTAGAGTTCATTGTCAGTGACACTCCTGTCAGAAGTGGGTGATACTGCTTTTTCTATTACCAATTCTTAATTTCAACATGGATTTTAATGATGGCTAGGTAATTTGAGATTTTACTTTAACTAGAATATTGGCTAGCTGGGGATTTAGCTCAGGTGGTATGGAGCCTACCTTAGATGTACAGGGGTCAGGTTTGAACCCTGATAGTGCGTGTGCACACGCGCGCGTGCACATACACACACACACAAATTGGCTAAAAGAACAAGAATAATTTATGCTCTTGATTATATATAAAGGCTGAAATATCCTGTAGTGTATATGAAGCATATTTTATTTGGGAAGTTGATACAAATATTTGTGTACTTAATATACAGATATTTTATACAGCCCAAAAGTGATTTTAGAAATTTAGATTTCTATGTCTATTATTAAATTTTTAAATTAAAGATTTTGAATTGGAAACTTATTTATAATCAATATGTTTATGGTAAAAACTTCTGTCACTAATTAAGAATAATATGATTCTTTTCAGATATTTACATGGGACTTATTTTTGTCTTTTGTTTTTTGTTTTGAGACAGAGTCTCGCTTTGTAGTTCAGGCTGGCCCTGATCTCATAATGTAGCCCAGGCGAGCCTAGAACTCATAGCAATCCTCCTGCCTCTGCCTCCTGAGTGCTGGGATTACAGATGTGAGCCACCATGCTTAACAGGCATTGTGGTATGTGGTACTGGGAATCAAACTCAGGACCTTGCACTTGCAAGGCAGATGTCAGAACCACTGAGCTAAATCCCCAGTCCATACACAGGACTTCTTTAACAAATATCTTTCATTCACATATTTGTTCAATATTTGTTGCTCTGAGAATGTCTACTGTTTGACTAAAAACAGTTTTGAATTGCTTACATTTTAATGAACTGATATAGTAGTCTCCCTTTGTTTAATTTGCCATGCTACTATATTTTAATAAATGATGTGAGTTTAGCTCTAGGATGAAATTTTCATTTTGAAATTTATTCACAATATACATGATTTTATTTTATGGGTAATGTAATGACATAATTAAAATTATATTCTTTCAGTTGTGACATAGCATGTACTGGTGCCCTTTTATTTATTATGCCATTAGAAAAGGAAAAACTATAGAAGAAAATAAATTAGTTCTAAAGATAAATTTTAATTTATATGCTAATTGCGGGAAGTCAGGCTTTAGAGGTTTTCATTTGCTTGTATATGAACATCCAGTCCTGTTTTTTCTTTACTTTTTTTTTTTCTTTTTGGTACCAAGGATCCAGCTTGCCTTGGAACCACAGAGCTGCACCCCTGCCCCATGTTTCGCTGTACTGTTGTGCGCTGTAGATTGGCTCAGTCTTCCTTTCATTTCCTGAATATTGTAGACAGTTTACACTCATAGGCCCGTCTACAGAGGAGTAGTTTATTTTTATTAACATAAGAAGTGAGGAGTAGTATCCCAGAAGTGGCTTTCCACGGGTGCCGGGTGGAGTGCTGTGTGCTGCCCTGCACATCGCGCCCTCCGGGGTTTGTTGCCTATTTAGGCATCAGTCTCTGACCATAAATTCTATACTGTCATAATATAAAAAGTGATTTCTTTTTATCTCAGAGAGTTAGAAAGCAGCATTTCTTTTTGTACATTTTTGGATAAGACTGTTGAACTTTATAGAATTGAAACTATAGCATTTGATTTGATGATATACTATTTATTTAAATTCATTTTCATTATGGTATATAGCTATAAGAATAACTCATGAATACTTCAGATTTAAGGAGCGGCTTTAATAGCTACTTTTAAAGAGAGTAGGTATGTAAAGTCACAGCCCCTCATTCCTCTAAATGGAAGGAATCTATTTGCATGTCTTAAAGAATTCATTCACAAAATCCTGCATTTCCTTTAAAATACCTGTGTCTTTGACATCAGTTTATATTAAGGAAAAATTTTAAAACATAAAAAAGAAATTTCTTTAGTTTTCTAAATAAAATTGTGTTTAATGTGATAATTTAAAATATTAAAAAATTTTAGTATCAGTAAAAATGGGCATAAGAATTAAGGACTAGATCATTGTTTTAAAATACAATAGAGTTTTAATGTAGAAACACATGATCAAATTTTTTGGTGAAAAATTGAAATGTATGTAATTATATGACAAAGTTCTAGGATTTCCCCATAACAGCCCTAACTTTTCACATCCAATATATATGACCGCAATCTGTAGATAGAAACTTATTCCTAGTAAAGTGCACTCAGTTGTGCAAACTTATCTTTTTAGGGTCAAAGAAGAACCCAAACCACAGCCGACACAGTGAGTAAATGTTCTGAGAGTGCAGTTGACCTCTGTACCTGCCACCTCTGCTTCCTGCACCTCTGACGGTATTAGCTCACACTAATACCGGACAGGCTGCAGCTAGTGTGTCCTGTGCTTTCTGACTCTCTGCTTGTAAGAGAGCTGCCTGCAGCTTCTTACTTCATCCACAGAGTGACTGGATGTAGTTTTTTGCTGCCTGCTTGTGGACTGGTTAAGTGTTCGAACTTAATTTTCCTACATTCCTACATTCTGACTGCCTGGATGGTACTTGGAGCTCACATTTCCATTGGCTGTAGCTTTTGTGCCTGTGTATTCTTATTATTATGGATAATGAAACATTTAACCTACACTGTTATTCATTTGGTTATTCAGTCACATTATTTGCTTATTTAAACAGGTGGTTTCCCTTTAGTGGGATCACTGAACTGGTAAATAACGTTCTTCAGCCCCAGCAAAAACAGCAAAATGGAAAGGAGCCCCAGACGTAAGTAAGCTGATCTATATAGACTGAATTTTATCTTTGATAGCATAGGATACTGAAAAGTATGTATTAAAGTACTGTCCTTGGAATAGTATTCCCTCAGAGAGGAATATTGCTAGGCTAGCTTTAATCATCTCATGGAAATCTAAAATGAAAAGAAGGATAGCTTATAGGACAGCAAAAAAGAAGAAGTAATTCTTTCCTGAGTTGGAATAAACAATGTACAGCATATTTGTTCAGTAAAATGCCTTTTTTCAATAATGTAATGTGTTCCAGAGTATGCTTTTTCAACAGAAGTTATAGAAGGTATATAACCCTGGTCAGATTGCTTTGGAAAGGTTATTTGCAAAAAGGTTAAACAGGTTTCTTTATTGTAATAATTCTGAGAACTTAAATATCCTGGAAAGGTATTAGAACATATGCTCTTTGTTAAATTTATATGACCACTGAATCCTGTTTTCATTGAATATTTTTGGGAAATATATCAGTTTATCCTTACATTGACATGAAACATTAGAAAAAGTTGATTTTTTTCATTAATCTGTTACATAGATTAAAAAACATTTAACTCACATTTAATTGCACAAGACAGAAGCGACATAGTTTTCTTTTGCTTGTTGCACACTGACCTGAACTTGTCACAGGACTCTTACACGAGGTTGGAAGAGGAGGCAAGCTCTGATAAGGTTGTCAGGAACATTAGCTGTAGTTAGTGTATATTTGGCTCTGATTTCTTGTATGTGATGGAAATTTTAGAGTGCCGAATAAGATTTGTCAGAAGACAGCAGTTGCAACAAGGATAGCTCCAGTATCAGTCTCATCCTGGGACTTTGCTTTCAAGACGCTGCAATGAAGGGAATCAAGGCTTTTTTTTTTTTTTTTTCATAAGGAGCCAGAGAGTGAGGATTAGTAACATAAAGACAATCCAAATACAGAAGTGCCCAGGAGAAAAGGGTTGGCTGTTGTGTTAAAATGAAAAGCTATTGAATTTTGTCAGTGGGATATTTTTGCCTTCTCTTCAGGGGCAATGAAATATTAAAAGAGATTAAGAATGGTAATAATGAAAATATGTGAAAACACTGAGAAACCTTTGATTGATCATTGTACAGTACAGTAATAAATGAGATTAACACCAAAAACAATTTTAAAAGGAGTAGAAATTTCAGAAAATCAATCTTCTTTTGCTTGGAAAAAGGCTGTTTATACTATTTTGTCATTTGTTGTATCCAAAAGCCATTGATTAGCTATTTATGTGTTTCTGAGGATTCTTAAACCTTTTCTTTTTAAGGTCTCTTGATTGAGCAGTTTCCAACAGCCCAGGGAAAATATTTTGTGTCTTTTTAGTTGTAAAACATGAATCTAGGAAGCAACATTTTGGAACTTTTACTAACGTGCTAATTGTTTTTTCAAAAATTTATTTATCTTTGGGGCCAGGGATTTAGTTCAGTGGTTCCTGTGCCTGTCTTGCAAGCGCAAGGGCCTGGGTTCGATCCCCAGTAACCACATACAATACTGGGTGTGGAGACTCGCCCAGCAACAATCAGCACCACATACCACAGTGCAGGGCTTGGTGGCTCACGCCTATAATCCCAGCACTCGGGAGGCAGAGGCAGGAGGATTGCTGTGATGTGAGTTGGAGGCTGAGCTCAGGGCCAGCCTGAACTACAAAGCGAGACCCTGTCTCAAAAAAAAAAAAAAATTATTTATCTTTGTACTAGTTGTTAAAATGCTTTTTGTAGTATTTTCTGTCATGAGTACAAGACAGTTTTTCTTTCATGTGTTTTTCTGGAAGACTAAATCTGTAGATTTTAAATGATAGAGAATTGATTAGGAGGTTGTCTTTGCAAGACTGCTTGTGTCTGTTGCTGTCATATAGGGCATCCCCATGATTCTGCGGCTGTGTGTACTAATACTAACTGTCCATAGGCAGAATCTGAGGTCAGAGGAGAAATGGAAAACACACAGCACTGGTTGTTACAATTTGAGAGAGCAAATGGATACACACAGGTCTTGCTCTCATTGTCCAGGAGACAAAAAGTCATGGAGATTGAAAGGACCTACAGAATATTATTACTTTAATTTAAAAATTCCAATTGTTGTTTTAACTTTTTTCTAAAGATTGACATTTGTATGGACAAAGATGTTTTCCTGCAAAGTTTGTATTTCTTGTTGGTATTTGACTAGTCAGAGTAGTTGACATGAAGTTTTGAAATGATAAAGGCAATTCTTTTGTTTGTTTGTTTGTTTTGTTTTTTTGAGACAAGGTCTCACTTTGTCATTCAGGCTGATCTCGAACTCACTGTGTAGCCCAGGTGAGCCTTGAATTCACAGCAATCCTCCTACCCCTGCCTCCCGAGTGCTGGGATTACAGGCATGAGCTACCACACCCACCATTGTGGTATGTGGTACCAGAGATGGAACTAGGGATTTAGCACTTGCCAGGCAGACACTGGAAACACTGAGCTAAATCCCTGGCCAATAAAGGCCATTCTTGTGCCCATATATTTCCAGGAAGGACACAGTTGTCACTGTAAATAATCTCATCTGTTACATACCTTGGGCCATCTTAACTTGTATATGGCTCAAGGCAAGGTTAAATAAACAACAATTATAGAAAATACATTACTTAGAAAATGCTATTTAGAAAAATTTGTAAAAGTAGCAAAATATTTATTGCTGAGTAAGTTTTTATTAATACAAAATACATTTAATGAAAGTGCACAAATTGAAACTACACTTCATTGAATTGTGGAAAGTATCTGGAAAACAGCACTAAAATGAAGAAGTGAAACATAGCCAGCCGGTAGAATCTCCTCATGGCATTTCCTGGGAAGAATGTTCAAGGGTGACTTCTACTTATTTTTTATGTTTTGCTTTTTTTTTTTTTTTAGATAGGGTCTCGCCTTGTAGTTCAGGCTGGCCCTGAATTCACTATGTAGTCCAGGCTGGCCTTGAACTCAGGCAGTCCTTTTGCCTCTGCCTCTGCCTCCTGAGTGCTGGGATTACAGGCATGAGCCACCATGCCCAGCAAGCTGATTTTGAATTTAGAGTGATCCTCTTGCCTCAGCTTCTCCATTGCTGGGATTATTGATATGAACACCATGTGCAGGTACATGGGGGACTTTTTTTTTTTTTTTTTTTTTTTTTTTAGGTATTTTTTTGAGACAGGGTCTCGCTTTGTGGTTCAGGCTGGCCCTGAGCTCAGCCTCCAACTCACATCACAGCAATCCTCCTGCCTCTGCCTCCCGAGTGCTGGGATTACAGGCGTGAGCCACCACGCCCGGCACTGTGGTATGTGGAACTGGTTGCTGCTGGGTGTGGG
>PVIR01046013.1:0-10444 GCA_004026965.1 Petromus typicus
TGGCATCACGTAGTTCTTACTATTTCAATCTATTCTAACAATTTGAAGCAAGTTTTCAGTTCATTCACATTTAATGAAATTATTGGTATGTTTAAGACTTATGGTTACCATTTTGTAAATGTCTCTAAATGTTTTAAGTCTTTTTTTGGTTCTCTACTCCTCTTTCTACCTTTTATTTAAATATTGCTGTACTCCAAAAATATTTTTTGAGTGATGTTTCAGTGCGACTACAGTAATATGCATCTTAATTTATCATAACCTCCAGATTAAGGGTAATGTAATTTCAAAACTAAGCTTTGTTGGGTAGTTCCTTTTCTGAGAAATTTCCAAGGTCATTCAAATTTTGGCTATTGCGATAATATCCAAGATTTGAATGACCTTGGAAATTTCTCTACAATGGGCAAAACAGCAAGAATCAACTACATGGTGTCCTAGGGGAACACTCACTCAGATGCTGACCCCTTTTTAGATTTAATACCACAATTATTCACCAAATTTATAGTGGATACTCAACAATGTATAATTTGCTTTATAAAGTATATTACTGAAAGAAAACATATTTATTGTGGTAAGTGAATGTATCACTGAGATCCCCATCCTCTGATGGATCAAACACTACTCCCAGTACTGCAGTGAAAGGAGTGTAGAGATGAAAAGTGAAGTTACTAATTAGGGAGATTATCCTGGATTATCCTAAATGGGCCTAAAATAATCACAGAAACTCCCTCCAAAGTGGAATAGCAAAGCATCAGAGAGATGGGGTAGAAGAGAAATAAAGGAGAGATGAAGCAGATGGGTGAACAGGGAAAGGGATTCAGTAAGTTGTGGATGGTTTTCATCATGGAAAAGAGGCCGTGAGCCAAGGAATGTATGTTGCTTCTGAATACCAATGGTGACCCCTAGTCAATAATCAGCAAGGAAAGGGAGACTCAGTCCTACAACCTCCTGGAACTGAGTGAAGTCTGCCAACAATCTGTATACAGAAGCTCATTCATCCTAAGCCTCCAAAAAAGAATGAAGCCACTGGTGCTTGGGGAAAAAAGTAATTTATTTGCAGTGCTTCCATTTTTCTACTGTAGTGTTAGGACTTAAACATCACTCTCCTATTTCCTATGTACAGTCCATCTGGAATATTTCTACAAATACAATATACAATTTTTAAAAACTTATGAGGAAATGCAGTTTGTTTTCTTTCTCCTTTCAGGCTTCTCAAAATCATTCAACACAAGCAAAAATTTATATGGACATTTTCTGTACATATCTGAAAGGACAGAGAATACACTGATAAAAGTCAAAAGAATTTTGCACAAATACAATAAAATACAGAAAACAAAAGGTACAGATGATGTTTCTTGGGGAACAATATAAACAATACAGTACCATTTGGGTAATTTAGCAACATAATACCCACACTTTATAGAAATAAAACTGCAAACCTGGAGAATGCTCTGACAAATATTAAACATTATATACACAATGAGGTAAATGTACCTTGGTCTCTTGAGAGGTAATTTAAGTTTAAAGCAATTGACATTGTGAAGCATCTCCTTGACATATAAAGGAATATCAGACGCCCCGTTCCATTGGCACAATGTGAAGGGGGGATATCAAAACATGGTTCATGATACTCAGTTCACAAAATCTTATTAAAAACAAAAACAAATTCACTTAATTTTTTAAAAAAGTTTTTAAGAAAAGGTCGAATGTTATTAACTGTATGTTTTTAAAAGAAAGCTTACATTTACAAATCAGACTGCATAATGAGACTGAAAATTATGTACTGACAATCCTAACATCCTAGGAATCCAGCATTCCTAGAGAGGGCCATATTCCAGCATTCCAAAGCAGACAAAGGAAGCTGCAGTCCATGTCCAGTGCTATTCTTTAGGATCTCAAAATACTTGAGTATTTTTCTGCTGAGCTGTAACAGAAGCATTATTTGGAATCTCCACCATTTAGAGTCAGAACATTGCCACAATCAAGAAAAAAATGAAACAGGTGATTTACAATCATTTCTTCAGTGCATAGGGAAAGAAAATAAGTTTGATACATCTAATACAATATTGATTTTATGTGTGTTAATTAGCACTTTGTCATTTTGTTTTAGAATACACTCTATATCTGACAGGTCTTAGAGAATAAAAAGTAGCTCATCAAGATTGCAATTGGTTAGGTGACCACTTCAGTAAGAACTGAAATATGAAACTCTTGATGGTTGTGGCACTGTATACAACTCAAGGCACTTCTCAAGCACTATCATTACAGCAAAGTCCAGGCTCAGCATTTCACGCCTGACTGTCCTACATGGGACATAACTGGCCACTGCTTCTGGCACAACTCCCATTGCCACAGCTGTACCCTACTTCTTGTCTATGACCAAAGTGAAAGCAGGGCAATCAGCAAGATCATCCTAAACCTCATCTCTATATTTGGAGACCTCTTCCCCAGCACACTCAATGATTCAAGGAAATGGAAGGATGTCCCACAACTCCCATCAATCATTTTATGTCAGGTCCTCAAGAGCAACTCTTCAGTCAAAAGGCTGGGCATGGAGGTGGGAGGTAATGGTGGCTGAGTCAGGGGCCAGCAGTTAGGTAGGTTGGGAGAAACAGAGCTGAAGACATGAAGGAAGGAGAGGCCAGTGCTATGTCCCAGGAAGTCATATGGCCCCATTTTCACTCCTTTGGGGTACTGAGAAGATCACGTGCCAGAAGACATGTTGTAGTCACACTGAATCTTTGAAGGTGAGTATTTTAGGGTAGGCAATAGAAACAAAGGATTATGTTTCTACACGATAAAAGTCTCAGTCAGATGTATCTGCAATTATGCCCACAGTAATCATGAGCCATATCATCTTGTAAGTAACCTGTTTTCAAAGCTAACCAAATGGGGTTCATCAAGCTGTCTCTAGCCAAATGTGAATTAGATGTAGTGGTAATGTAAACTGAATTTAGAACTATATTTCAACTTAAAAAAACATTCCCTGATTCATAAAAAGTACATTTTATCGACTTAGGCAATAATAGTATATTGTAACTCAATCTTTGATGTAATGACGACTATCTTTAGCAAAGTTGATTACCTTACATGAAAGTGAGAAATCATGTATTACAACTTTAAATCAGACAACTTTTGGTATGTTCTTAAAATTATATAAAAATAGTCATAGTGATAAAATGCATTGGTCCCCTGGTTTTCATAAAGCAGATCTTATAGGCTTAAGAAATGCTGCCCAAAGTACCTGATCAAAGAACTAGAGATTATTAAACAGGTAACATAACACAACTATAAAAACAAACCTCTCAAACTTTTTCATTTGCTTCAAGGAAATCATGATTAACTACAGAAAAAAATCGTAGTCAAAATATTAGCTTCTAAAAACATTTTCCCCATGATGTTTTTAAAACACATGAAACTGACACTAGATTCCTATGTAATATGTCATTCCTTCTAGAATTACTTTGGTTTTAAGACCAAGTAGTCTTTCAAATTTATTCTAGGTGTAAGATGTAAGACATGAGAATGCAACTCATTCAGCAAAATGGCCACAATTTCTTCCTGACTGTAAAAGTTGTTTTGACCCTTTTATCAGGGAACTGATAGCATTATGAAGTCAGTCTTGCCTCATAGCTATGATAGCTTTTCCCCCTCAGAATAAGATCACAGTGATAAAAAGGACTTTAAAAACCGTAAAAGCCCTTCAGACTTTACAGCACGCTTAAGTAAAAACCAACAATCATAAGATAGTTTTAACTGGATGTGAGAAGACCATGACAAGTTTACTTTAAACATCTGATTTGACTGAAAACATCTGTAAATGGAGAACCTATATATAGAATGTTCTCTAGCTACCACCTCTCCCAATAGAGAGTGAACTAAATTCATTATGCAACCATGTAAATTCAGCAGTTGCAGATATCTGCACATATAAGGAAAGACTGAATTAAAAGCTGCCTTCCTCAAAGTGTAGTGAGACCTTAAAACTACACTGTTAACCTTACAATGACAGAGAACCCACAGAACACTTACACCTACATAACAAATGTGACTGTCACTCACATCTGTTGTCTATTTGAATTATTAACTACCTTTACCTCTCTAAAAAAAGGCCTATTACTTAACATTAACCATATTCTATTTTAAATGTAATTCATTTCTTAAAAAAATAACACTGTTGTCAATCAGATAAAGAAAAAATGGCTTACAGAATACCACACAACTTTTCACAAGCAGCTAGACAAACTTTCCCTTATAGAAAAATTAGTCTGTATGCTATGAACATTAACTTATTAAAGCACTGTAAGCATCTAGAGTGCCACTTGACTTTTAAATATACTCAGACAACACAACTGAACTCTGAAAAGCTCAAAGAGAATATTCCAACATGACCATAGTAACAATTGGCTTATCAATGCCACAGCATTTCTTTAGTGGTTCAAGCACAATTTGGTAGGAGAAAGGCATTTTCAAAATGGAGTATCAATGGCACACCACAAAACTCCTTAAAAAAATAAAACAAAAATGTTTGAGTTATTCAGATAAATAAACTTTTTGATTCAAACACTACAAGTTTTAACACAGAGACTTCAAGCAATTCTATTCATTTCCATTAGAAAGACACAGAAGTGGCACTTACTGGTATAGTACAATCCCATTTTGAAGGCATGTAATGTTCTGAATATGTGAAAGAACAATAATAGTATACAAAATACAATTGCATAAATTATGTTCCTCACTGCTATATGAGGTCCTTTTTAGACTCAAGATAAGAGTTTTATAAATGTTAAGTTTAAGATCCTGAAAAATTATAGAACAGTACATTCAAAGACTGAATCAAGGAAATTCTTTAGTGGTTCAGAATCCTCTGAGAATGTACTTAACCAGGAGTAAATCACTTTCTTTAAAAATAACTCATTCGAACAGCTCCTTTGCCCTTAAAGATGATCTTCATCACAGCAGTTACCTAAAGTTAAGACGAGCAATCATCTTTTAAAAAAGTTTTGTTAATAAAAAATAAAGGTAGACTATACAACACTTTGTAACTGTCCTGGGAAAGAAATGTTCATAGTGCACAGAAAGGATCCAGATGGCTGTTTTCTGGATCCAAAGAATTCCTGGGACTTTTTAATTGACCTTATTTGACTGTTGCAAAAGGAAGCAATATCCTTCTGTTCCCTCTCAGTGAGGTAGAACAATTGGCCTCCCAAATGAATACCCAGGAGCAGATCTGAAGAAAAAGCAGAGTTCAGGCAAAGCTGCAGAATTACATTTTGATGCCTTCCTGTTGACTGAGTTGTGACAATGTTTTCTTAATCCGCAAAGCTGTGAGCCTAGCTGCTCCATTAGCATACCAACATTCTCTCATAATTTTAGCCATCACTCTCAGGGCCTACAGGAAGATATAGGAAAAATAATTAATGTACATACTACTTTTTCACTGAGCTGAACAAAAATCTTTACCTATAAATTTTCTTTCAAAATGATAATATTTATAAATATTATTTTGAGTATTATTTGTAACAGCAAATGAATGGAAACGACTAGTACTAACAGGGCAGTAGTGCTGGCTTCTAGAAAGCAGATGGCCAACATGGAACTTAGTAGAAATGAAAGGTTAAATCCTGACCCAGGGCAACACACATATGACTTGCACTGAGACTTCCTCGAATTGGGAGATAACTACATGAAGCACCCCTCAGGTGAAGCTCAGGATAAAACTCAAGAAAGGTGAGGGGTCAGCTCAAAAAGCTAGAACCCCAGAAACCCGAACTTTCCCCCATCTTTATGCCACTATCTACCTCTAACCCAGGAGATGACTAGAGGTTTTTATCTGAGAGGGACAAACATGAGGACCCTGAGAACATGAGAGCAGAAGTTTCACAATGGAATTATACTCATCATTAAGACGGTAAGCTTTCTCCCCCAAACATGGGCAGCACTTTGTACATATTCCTTCAGTCAAAGAATCTGTCCTGCAAATTTGGGCAGCCCAAGAGGAAATTTCTAAAGAAGGATGTCAATAGTTTTCCCAAGAGAACAACACAGTGAGATCAACTGAAGAGATAGTCAATAAGCTCTACAACATGCAAAGTTGTCGATTTTGTGTCTGCACACAAAGTTTGGACTTCTCTTTAGACATAGAGTCTGGTCATACACTTGAGGATAGTAACATGAAAAGAAGAAACTGAAACAGAAAAAAAGCAAGTTGGAGAAAACAAATTGTAGAGAACAACATAACAAAATTTATCATTAAGGGTATGGATAGGTGTAGGTTAGTGGTAGAATGCTCGCTATACTAACATGCATGAGGCCTCAGGTTCCATTCCTAGCACCACACACCCACACCCACATATACAACACACATAAACATATACACACACATATCTTAAAGAGGTAAAAGAAAATATTGACACATTCTCTACTTTAGTTCCCCTGGATAGTCTCCTTACTCAAGTGTTGCTCACTCCCTGTATTTCATATTAGATGTTTTCCTCAATGAATGGGAGAGTATTTAGAACAGTAAGTGGCCCTGGAAATTAAAAATACAAGAGCATAAATGGAAAAGTGAATAGAAGAACTGCAACATAAAGATAACAGACCTCCCAGATGATAGAAAAGATAAAAAAAAAAGGAGGGCGAATATCCACGTAACTAGAGTTAAACAAAGACAATAGAGGAAGATGGAGAGAAAGAAATTCAAATATATTTTACAAACAATTCCTAGGAAGAAAACAACTGTTTCCAAATTTAAAGGAGTATGTGCCAGCAATATTTACTGAATACATCTCACATCGCAGACCACTTTAGGTCCCAGGAATGTAACAGTGAACAGATAAAAGCCTATACTCTTAGAGCTTAGAGTCACAGTTATATAAAATACTGTAAAATACATGAACTATCACACAGTGGTAAATGTTAAGGAAAAAAAATAATTCAGAGGAGTCAAAATATGCCGAGGGGAGTAGATACTATTTTAAACAGAGGTAACAGCTCAACAACAAGGCAGCCTTAGAACTAAGACTCGAATGAGGGGAGCAAATAAATCGAGAAATGCGAAGAAACTTCAGGTACAAGAAGGAAGAACTGACATCAAAGATAGGCAGAATCTTGGAGTAAAAGAGTAGGGACATCATAAAATAAAAGCTGCACCACTGGCTAGAAGAGGAACCAGTCCAGACTGAAAATAGAAGGCTCTTGAAAAGATTTATTTAGGTATTTTATCACTTTCATATTCTTGATGTGTTTCAACTATCAAGAGACTTATATAGCATCTCAGAGAAGTAAAAGATTGAACTAGTAAAAAGGGCACAGAAAACTAACCAAATTGTAAAAATTACATTGACAGTGAGGGCTAATGCATGATTTGATAGTGACTACATATTGTGCATCTGTTAATATTCTGACTTTTCTTCATGCTTAAAATAATCTGTTTAATAATATTCTGTTCTAATTATTAAATGAGTGTAAGACTACTTCAAGCCTGTACTTTGAAGTATCAGGACCAAATTTTAAAAAGACACATTCATTTGTTAAACTGTGCCACATACAAACTCTGAATATGCTGAGCTGTACTTCATTTGGGCTGGTACTAGGTAGTACATTTTTGATAATAGAGTCATTACAGAGTACTACATCATTTTAAGAAGTAAAATCCACTGCTAAACTGACTAGCTTTTTACTACACTTAAGCTACAAAACTTTAATTTGCTTTAGCAACATCCCAATAGTATAAGCAGCAATTAAATATAATCAATAAAATTTGTCCTATAAATTTACAAGTAAGAAAACATCTCTAAGATTCTTTCTTAGAGCTGGGAATGAAAAGCTCACACTGTTGGGGAGCATCTTCATCAAACTCCTTGTTTTTTTTGAGACAGGGTCTCGCTTTGTGGTTCAGGCTGGCCCTGAGCTCAGCCTCCAACTCACATCACAGCAATCTCCTGCCTCTGCCTCCCAAGTGCTGGGATTACAGACGTGAGCCACCACGCCCGGCACTGTGGTATGTGGCACTGGTTGCTGTTGGGGTGAGTCTCCACGCCCAGTATTGTTATGTGGTTACCGGGATTGAGCCCGGGTCCTTGCGCTTGGAAGACAGGCGCTGGAACCACTGAGCTATATCCCCGGCCCCAAACTCCTTGTTAACAGTAGTCCAGGCAATCATCTGTGAAATCTTATGAAGCTGCTCTGCAATCATTTCATCAAGTTCATTTACAAAGGGATGTTGAGTTCCAGAGAAGTGAAATGATCTATACAAAGTCCACCTCTGAAATGGGAGCCAGCCTGGTCCAGAACACAAGTCTCCTAATCTCCGTCAAGCAGGCAGTGCACTGTTCTGGGCTTCCCTGGCTGAAGGAAAGCATTCACTTCATCTGGCTCATCTAACAATGTCAGATATGCTAAAGGCCAGTGCAAATGCCCAAGGGCCCTTTTAATATGTTTGAAAATAAACATGAAAACCAAATTATTCTATTTCTATTCATTGACTTCATTGCTATGAAAACAAAGAGAAGACAATTCTTGTTTTTTCCCTAAAGAAAAATAGCAAATTTCTACTTAGTAAACAGAAGCAGTTTAGAAAATGCCTTCATATCAAAAAGAAATACTCACTTCACAGCTCTGCCATCTGTTTGGAATATTTGGCCTCAACTTCTGTTCACAAACTACTTTTCTCATTTCTTCAACTGATGGATCAGAAGGTACAAGATCATAGTAAGGCAGCTGGTAATCTTCATGAATTCCTGTATTAATTTAAAAAACCTATTTTGAAGAATTTATACAGCTAGTGCCACACCATTAGTGAGATCACGGAGAGAACTATTACAGTGTCCTATTATTAAATCAGGTATATGGAACAAGACTGACAGTTCTCATTATTTCATCCAGATCTGTATCAACCTTCCACTACTGAGTATGCACCTTAAAACTCAGTATTGCCATGAGCTCAGTATAGGGTATGTGTTTAATGACAGTTAGCTGTGATCTTTGATGACCAGCTGGCACTTTCTCCTATAACCCCACTGTGCAGCAAATGAAATTTTATTCTGTGAGTGCAATTTCTCACTGGGTACAGGGTTATATACTCTCTCAGCAAATCAAGAATTCTACACAGCAAGCCTTAAGTGCAAGTCCTTCTACTTGTCTATCAATAACATGTTCTATTTGCTACAACACCAAAATATATTCTACCGCTCACCACCTCAATAAACTGAAGTCCTAGATCTTAGCCTGACTTCAAAACCTAAGCGACTGTTTCTCAAGTAAATACAGCCAATGCTCAATCTAAAAGTGAAACCTAAAAGTTAATACACTTAAAAAGTAATGTAAAGTAATTGCCATTACATTAGTCTTCAACAATCACCTGGCAAAACTAACTAATTAAAATATCAAGGAAATGAAGTTTAAATAGATACATGCTACAAAGAGCTTCCGAGAAGGCCTTCTCAGGGCTCTGACGACTCAAAAGAATCATAGTCCGAGGTAACAGGGCTATGTTCTGATGTTTCCCAAGACCCATGCGGAGAGGACACGAGAGTAAAGCTGTACTATGGCACACTCTGACACTTCCCTCCCTCGGACCGTCATCTCCTTATTTTCTCTGGTGCCCTCCATGACACCTGTAAGTCTGCTGAAGTACAGAATCTCACTCAACAAAGAGGCAATTCCCGAACAACTTCTGTCCATCACAAACTTTTGGAAAGAGAGAGCAATTTACCACCAATGGAGCATCGTCGAGCTATTTCCCAGAATACTAAGCCCATTGCATAGATGTCAGCACGTTTAAAGGATTCAAAATGTTTCATATTTATGGAATCATCTAGAACTTCAGGAGCCATGTACCTAAAAAAGAAGCCAGTATTTTATTTTATTGAATGTCAGCTAAACTATTTAACTGTTTCATAATTTTCTTTCACTCCTGAGAATAAAATTCAAAGCACAACCACTATTAAAATTTTCCCCCTTTAGCATGATTCTACTATTTTAAAAAATGATTCATACTTTTAAAAACTTCCCCAAGTATATGAAGTACAAAATGAAAATCATCCCCATCACCAACCACAGTGCTAACATTTTGCCAATCTTTTCTGACATCTCTCTACATGCACACACACATGCACAAACACCACACCCTCCACAATATTACATAACTGAGGTTATACTAGACTCAAACAAAAATATTAAATATCTACATTGGTTTGCACATTAATGATATAAATATCACAAAATGCTCAAATGGCAGTTTTATGCAATGTGATTTGTGATCTTGGTTTCCAAAAAAAGACACATATAAAGAAGGTATGATGGTTACAAATACCCTAAGGTACACCACCTTGTGTACTATGCAGGGACTGTATAATTTAATCTACAAGTTTTCTCACCATTAAACAGGATGAAAAGGGGCTGGGATGTACCATTCCAATAGACAATATAGTAGATAAAAATGAAC
>PVIR01046014.1:0-10430 GCA_004026965.1 Petromus typicus
GGCACAGTCGCCGTTTCCCGAGCCGCCCGCTGCTAACCTCAGTCCCTGGGCACTCCTCCTGCGTGGGTCTGGAGACAAGCAAACTCCAAACCCGGCGCAGATTCAGTGACGCAGACTTGGTGCTGCAGTCTCCCTTTCCCGAGCCGCCCGCTGCTAAACTCAGTCCCTGGGCGCTCTTCCGGCGTGGGCCTGGAGACAAGTAAGCTCCAAACCGGGCGCAGATTCAGTGACCTTTTTTTTTTTTTTTTTTTGAGACAGATTCTCACTGTGTATTTTAGGCTGGTCCTGAACTCACTGTGTAGAACAGTGGACCAGGCAGGCCTTACACCTCGAGCCCTTTCTCCTGCCTTAGCCTCCTGACTGCACCGCTATGCCCACTGGGATTTCTCAAAAAATCACTACTTCAATCTGTTCATTGCTTCTTGAGTCTATGGTTTATTTCAGTATACATTTTTGAAACAATTGCTAAAATCTTATAGATTTCAGCAGCATTCATTGTGATCTTTCTTTTTTGATTTCTAACAGTATCAACATTGGTCTTTTCATTTTTTCTTTTGGTAAGTTTCCTAAAGGGTTTATTTATTTTCTTTATTCTTTTAAAGAATCAGTGTTTTGATTAATTCATTCTTTGTACTTTTTTGGTTTCAGTTTCATTAATTTATTATCTGATCTGTATAAATTTCTCTATTATACTAGTTTGTGTTTTCGATTCATCTTGGTTTTCTAAGACTAAGAAATCTTTCACCAGGTTATTTATTTGGGCTCAAGTAATGCCAAGTGAACATTCACAGCATACTTTCCCCATAGGACTGCTCTCACTGTGTTCCTTAAGTTCTCATATGTTTTAATGTCATTTTATCTTTATTATAGGAATCATTTAATGTCTTCCTTGTTTTATTTTATGATATATTTATTATACAAGAGTATACTGTTTAATTTTAATTTTTTTGCATAATTCTTGTGGTTTCCTTTGTCATTGATTTCTACTTCATTATACTATAGTATATACAGAATAATTCAATTATTATGTATTGTAAAGCATACTTTATAGGTTAACATGTGGTCTTTTTTGGAGATGTTTCCATGTAGTGCTGGAGAAAAATTAATATTTTGCTTTGGATGAAAAACTAAGTCTATTTGGTCAAAATTTGGTTCAACTTGATATTCGTTTGTTAAAGTTTTTTGTCTAATAGATCTATTTTTGTATTTGAGTGTTGAAGTCCTCTAATATAATTTTCCTCCTGTTTATCAGGTCTTTTATGTCCACCAGTGTTTGTTTTATAAAGTTGTGTGTATAGGTGCACACATACTTATTTGTGTTATTTCTTTCTTTTAGATTGTTCCCTTAACAAATATATAGTGATTTTCCTTTCCCTTTCTGCTTAGTTTTGGCTTGAAATCCACTTTCTCTGAAAATAAGTTATGTACACCTGCTTGCTTTCAGACTTCTGTTGTATGGAATATTATTTTGTGTCATTTAATTTTTTGTTTTGTGAATTTCTTTTATATATATATATATATATATATATATATATATATATATATATATATTTCTTTTTGGTATGGGGCACAGTATTGTATTTCCTTTGTTGATTCATTCTGCCAAATTATATCTTTTGATTGAGGAGTTGAGACCACTCACTTTGAGCATTATTACTGCAATGTATGGAGAAGTTCTTGTAACTACATTACTTAGGATACTTATTTCCCTTCTTTTACTTAACTATTCACCTGGCATGATGTGTTCATTCTATTATTCTTTTTGGTGTTATTGCTCTAATTTTTTCTCTTTAAGATACTCTTGAGTATTTTTGGAAAAAAAGGTAATATAGATATGAATTTCAATAATTCTTTTCCATTATATAAGTTTATCATTTTCAATAATATACTCAAACTTATAATTGAAGAAACAAATACATGTACTAACATAGGACATAGTTTTAGTGCAAAGGGTAGAAAACATTAGCACTGATGGGAATCTGTTACAATTAGTGAGATGAAAAGTGTTGTAGATATGTTAAGTAGGGAGATGGTATTGGACAGTAGATTTTATTGTTCTAAAAGTAATATATATGCTAACTGACATACAAAGAATGTCTTGTAATGCAATAATGTGGGGGGATTTTTGACAATTTTGAAGTGTCAATATTTCACTAATTATACTGTATACCTGATTTTATGGCAAGGGTGATTTTATTTTATCAATAAATACAAGAAAAATGGCAAAATACTGGCCAAGATTATATAAATTGTGTTTGCTGAATTGTTACACTTAGGATTGCCACAGAAAGTGCAAAGCCTTCAATCCATGGGCATTCTTATGGTGCTCTGAAGTTCATGAATGGTTTATTATTTGAACAATGCAGATTGCTATTACTCTGGTATACACCCAGCACAAGAACTTTTACAAGATGAAATGTATTTTTGCAGCACGGTTAGAGCCAAATAGAAAACTTTTACCAATATGAGCAAAGACAAAGAAAAACCACAGTGAAATAAAAAAACTTTAAAGATCCTTCTATTGTAAAATTTGTTAAATGTGCTGATAAAAGAATTATGTGTATGTAGCCAACTAGACGTATACATTGATCAAAGGAAAATCTGGAATCACAAAATGATCTTGTCTTTTATTATTATAATGCAAAGAAAGATGCTGATTTAGCAAACCAGATGCCATCATATTACAATTCCTTAAGGGAAACATTAAAAAGGCATAAAATATTCCAGCACAGCTAATGTGAGGTTATAAACACATATTGCAGTAATACCTTGGTTCACGAATGCTTCTGTTTGTAAACAATGCAGTTTGCAAACAATTATGTCTGGCAAAATTTTACTGTGTTTGCAAACTGCGTCAGGTGACATGTGACCAAGGACATCTTCCACACCGAGACCAAATGGAGCCATCGTCCCCCAAATTGCAAAACACTCAAATTCATAAATTGAGGTACCGCTGTACTTATACCAGCAATAGGGTACTTGTGTGATTTCCATGTTAAAATTAAGAGAATTTGTTATTGATAAATTGTTAAACTGTGAAGGAACATCATGGGTGTTAATTACTCAAATATTCACTTTATAGAAGCTTACCTAGAAGCCATAAGCACTGTACAGAATATCACCAAGTATTTTCTGAAAAAAATGAATCCAGTTGTGGCTGTATACAGAAAACACATTGTGACATTTGGAGCACTCTGCAGAAACCAGCCACCTATACACATAAAATGTTTTAAAGAAATTAATAAATATAAATAAAGTCTTAACATGCCACCCTGGTTTGTACAAGTTTGACTATGTCATCAGGCAACTTCTATCATCAGTGGTTCAATTTTATCTAATTGCTCTTACTGGTCATTTTATTAATAGTAACAACAGCCTATCTGATGGGACAATCATGGGTGTACCATCAGTGGTTCAAATCACCCAGCAGCAAGACGTGAATTATACACACATCGTGAACATGTTACTTTAATGAAATAAACAAATTTGTTGTTATTATAATAACTTTAATTGGCATGAATAGTACGAATATTTATATTTGTCAGTAATTATTCAGATTCAAGCAACTAACTAGATTTAGTGCATTTCAAGGCTTTTTAGTAATTTTATTAGTAAAAAAAACAATAAAAATAATTAGGACAGTTTGTACAACTGGTGGTACATGCTGCCCAGTGGGACAGTCATGCATGGTTCAAGCTAAATGTTTCAAAGCCCTGGTAAGACTTTATTCTCCTTCTCACATGTACTGGTATCAGATGAAAGGAATAAAAGAAAAAAGAGAAGATAAAGTGATAAAGAGTAAGATGGAAAAAAGAAGATGAAGGAAAAAGAAAACAAAAAACCAACCCAAACTACCCGACCCCCACAAAGCAGGTAGAACACAGAATGTAACTGACCTCACAGTCCTAGTTATATTGTGGTGTGAGTTCAATTGCACATCTTTGAACTGGTCACCACCCATACAATTTGCTCAATTACCTGCCACTGAGCAAAGAGGCTTGTCAACCCAGATGGTCCACTGGGCCTGCCTCTTGGTTGCAAGCCATGCTCTGGGAATCATAAACCATAGGTCTTTCTCTAATCACAAGATCTAACTACCTCAGTTACTTTGGGGAGGAGAGAGTCTAGCAAAATTTGTCTAACTCGCAGTTCTTGGGAACAAAGGAGAGTGATGGCAATAACACAAAGAAATAAGATATTGACATACAGTATAAACTAACCAATAACTACTACATCATCAGTGGGAATGCCAAAAAAAAAAAAAAAATCAGCAACAGTAACACAGTTAAATTATAAATTGCATATGACATGCAAGAACTGATAAAACTATCACGGTAGGGCCAGGGATTTAGCTGGTTCCAGTCCCTGCCTTGCAAGTGCAAGGGCCTGGGTTTGATCACTGGTAACCACATACAACAATGCCGGGCATGAAACTCACACCCACCAGCAATCAGAACCACATACCACAGTGCCAGGTGTGGTGGCTCAGGCCTGTGGTCCCACCACTTGGGAACCAGAGGCAGTAGGACTGCTATGGGTTCAAGGCTGAGTGCAGGGCCAGCCTAAACTACAAAGCAAGACCCTGCCTAGAAAAACAAAACAACAACAATAACAAAAAGTAGCAACAACAAATCTACCCTGTACCAGTTTTAATAAAGATTTGCTATAATAATATGGACACAAAGAAAAACCAAATGTTAATAGAGAGCAAATATCTACTAAATGCAACAACTGAACAAACTGAATCACAGAAAAGAATTTAACAATAAGACCCTAGAATCAACTAAATATACAAAAGTTAATACAGCTTTATAGTAACCCTAAATGCAGAGTGGGAACTAGAGAAATTAAAAGAATTATGAAAATGAAGGGCAGAAACATTAACAATATGAGGAGAGAAAAGTGAGATGAATGTCTCAAAGAGTAAGAGAAAAACAGTAGAATTAGGTAAAAATAATGGGAAAAATCAATAATGAAAAATAAAACAATGTATCAAAAAATTAAAAAAAGGAAAAAACCTTCAAAACCCCCTAAAACCAATAAAGAAAAAAAAAAAAAAGGAAATAAGTCCAAAATATCCCTCTGTGAGTTAGGGATTTATTCAGTGGTTTTGGTACCAGTCTGCCACACACAAGGCTCTGAGTTTGATTCCTAGTACAAAAAACAAAAACAAAAACAAAACAAAAAACCTAAGTATCCCTTTATGTGTTTGAATGAGTGGATTCTTTGGGGGCCTGTAGTATTGAAATTCAGTAGATATAGTGGGAGAACTGTTAGAAACTCACTTCTAAGCTCTATCTTATGTCTGTCTCTGCTTTTTTTTATGGACACACGATGAGCCTTTCTCTTGCTGTCCTCCTGGACAAGGCCGATACGTGGTGTGGTGTCTGCCTTAGGTTTGCCTGTGGGCTTTCAAGCTCTTCCCCTCGTGTATCCATCCCAGGCATGGCAATCTCCAAGCTGCCGTGTGTCCTTCATCACACCGGCCCATGGGGAGAGTGAAGAGATCACTGAGCTCCGTGTCACATGCAGCCAGTGAGTTGGAACACAACTTTCAGACTCAGGTGCCTCCATAAACCAGCTGGGGCTCTCACTACAAAAAACAAGACTGGTGTGTCTTGCTGGCCTGAGATCACCTCTGAACAGCTTAGGTCATCGGCCAACAGCTGTCTTCTCCATGAATGCTCCTCTGGTCAACGCCCCTCCAGCCCCTGTGATGGGGTGTCCTCAGGAGTCTGACCATCAGTTTCTCTGGCTTCTCATTCCTTGAGTAGTCTTATCTTAGATAATTAACCCCTTCTCTAAATGGAGTCTGATGAATCATTCTCAAAGTAGAACTTTCAGAGTAAAAGTCCATGCTGTATACACTGCTGATAATAACCATGGACTTCTCTTAGGGCTGGTGCTGCCAGCCTGGTCCATTTGTTCTCTCTGCAGCTGCCGAACTCTGGGTTTACCTTCTGGAACAGTCCACCTTTCCCAGGAGCCGGGTTAGCTGCTCATCCTGTTTTCTTGTTTTTCCTTTACATTGTCTTCAGTGTCTGTGATTTGTAGTTTTGCCAGCAGCTCTTTCTTGAGCTTTACTTCCTTATCTCTTCACTCAGTTGGTCTTTTCTAAGTAGTTAGAGTCTGTATTTTACACTGCCCAGTTTACACAGATTTATTTTGGTTAGTATTTCAGATATGTAAAGAAGAATATATATATATATATATAAAATATATATATACACACATATATGGAATACATATATATGAATATATAATCTTTTTACATATCTTATACATATTTATATATCTTATATATATCTTACTGTATATTTATATATCTTATACATAGAAGATATATATTTTTAATTTTCATTACTTATGTGATTCTATGCACAGTGTGCATCTCATAAAAAATAGTATAGCAATTATAGACTGAAGTAGCTTTTCTACTACCATTTAACACATTTTTAACATATTTTGGTTGTAACCTACTATCTAAAAATTTGTTTTTATGAATGGGTTCATTTTTTCTTTTCTTGTCTTGTTCTAGGTAAAGTATGTGTTTAAAAATTTTAAAAAGTTTAAAAATTGTTTCTTTTCTCCTCTCCATTATTTTATTGATCATATATTTTCTTTTCCATTTATTTTAAGAACTCAGTGATACAATACAGTAACTGTGAGGCATGTGTGGCTTTTTAAGTTCATTTAAATTTATATGAAGGTAGAAATTCAGTTTATAAGTTATATTCCCCACTTTTCCAGGGCTCACTTGCCACATGGCTATTAACCTTGTGTAGCACAGCCTGGATTATACAATATGTCTAGAAGTGCAGAAATTTCTGTTCAGCTGTGTTTTTTGAGGTAGTTTAACATGCATTCTTAACTCACAGCAGTTTGTCCTAAGTTGGTACTGCTTTAATTTCCTGAATAATATAAAATATAATTCTATTTAAACCCTTATGTTTTGACATATTGTTTCATAAAATTCAGTCATTTAAATATTTTATCTTCATGGACCATTATTTTTAAAAGTTTGAATCACCAAATTTATTCATGAAGGAACTGAAAGCATCATACTACAGTGACACGTATACACACATGTTTATAGCAGCCCAGTTTGTCAGAGCTAAATATTGGAGACAGCCCAAATGCGCATCATTTGGAGACTGAATAAAAATGTAAGGTTTTTACTGGGGTATTATTTAGCCAAAAAGAGTCATAAATTAGAGACATTTATAACTAAATGGATGCACTTTGAGGCCATACTCATAAGTGAAATACATGGGACACATATGTGTAAATACTGTATTGTTTCTCTATAGTATAAGAAATTGAGAGTGTAAATGATGTCCAAAATATATATGTATTGTGAAATAGAAAGAAAATGTTCAATGGGAAATGATAATGGTGTGGCAGCAAGGGAAAATAACTGATGGTAAAAGGAAAAAATGCAAAAAAAGCCTATGTATGTAAGGGGAGTGTTGGTGTAGGGAGAGCAAGAGAATGGGGAAAAAAAATCAAGATATATCATGTGGCCCACGCCGGATGAGCGCCCAGGGACTGAGGTTAGCAGCGGGCGGCTATGGAAATGGCGATTGTGCCACTGAATCTGTGTCACTGAGTCTGCACTGGGGTTGGAGCTTATTGGCCTCCAGGCCCACACCAGAAGAGCGCCCAGGGACTGAGGTTAGCAGTGGGAAGCTCAGGAAATGGTGATTGTGCCACCAAATCTGCACCGGAGTTGGAACTTACTGGCCTCCAGGGCCATGCCAGCAGAGTGTGCAGGACTGAGGTTAGCAGGTCAGAATCTGACTTTATCCACAGCAACTGCAGAAGCAAAACCAGTTACCATGTATTGGTGACTAGGTGAGCCTGTTGGAACATCAACCCCTACCATTGCAACTGCACAGGGCCTACAGCCTACTGGCCTCCAGGCCGACTGCATAAGTGAGCCCAGAGACTCTGTATTGGTGGGCAGGCAGGCCCATTGGAACCTTAGGCAGCCCCATTATAGCAGTTCAGGAGCCAGAGCCTTCCTGCCTGTAAAGCACATGGGAGAAGGTGTTCTGACTGTATTGATTGAGTGCCTCATATGGTGTGCCAGAACTAGGGGTTTTTCTTCAGGTCCCACTACAGACTGCAAAGAATAACCCAAGAAACACTGATATGTTAAGGTTCCTAACTATTAGGAGGAAAGTGACTTGAAACATACAACACCAGAAAAACAGGGCAGGTCAGAGATGAGGAAACACTCAGTCTCAGATACAAAGATCCTCACCTCAAGGTAACACAGGGGGAAGGGAAATATACCAGAGAAGTATGAAGACCAGTCTCCACGATCCTCAGAAATGGTAACCAAAGCAGATCTAGTAAAATGGAAATCAGAACTGATCTCTGAGATGAAAGCAGAGATATTGGACACTGTCAACATGATGATTAATAAAGCTAAAGAGGAAATCATGGAGTTGATAGAATCCAAGATAGCAAAAGCAATGGAACCTTATAAACACCTACAAGCATAAGCCCAGGAAACTAAGAAAGAAAATGAAAGTTTGCACAGTAGAATGAATTTGGCAGAAGACCGAATTTCAGACCTAGAAGACAGGATCTCAACCAATGAACTGGAAAGGCATAATCTATGGAAAATAGCAAGCGATAATGAACAGTCAATCTAACAGGTCCTAGATGACTCAAAGAAGAATAACATAAGATTGATTGGAGTCACTGAGGAAGCAGGAGACAATGATAAAGACATCAAAAAGCTATTCACACAGATAATGGCAGAAAACTTCACAGAAAAAGGTCAAGAATTGGACATAAAAATATATGAAGCATACAGAACGTCACATGCCCATGACATGAAAAAATCTACACCTAGGCATATAATCATAAAAGTTTCAGATATCCAAAAAAAGAGAAAGAAATAATGAAAGCAGCCAGAGAAAAGAAAACAATTAAATTTGAAGGGAAGCCCGTCAAGATCACAGCGGACTTCTCAACTCAAACACTCAATGCAAGAAGAGCCTGGAGTGAAGTCTTCCAAGCCCTAAAGGAAAACAACTTCCAACCCAGACTAATGTATCCTGTAAAACTATCCTTCAAAATTGATGGGGAAATAAGATACTTTCATGACAAAGAACAACTGATAAACTTCACAAATATGAAACCTGTGCTCCAAAACATTTTAAAGAATATCTTGGAGAAAAATAAGGAAAGTTACAAATCCATGAGACTTAACTGAGTCAACCCATGGGACCAAACAAGAAACTGATGGGAAAAGGGCAAAAGTAGAATAACACAGCCAAGCCTGGGAAAATATGGCCGCACTAAATTTACCTATATCAGTCATAACCATGAATGTCAATGGACTCAACGTGCCAATTAAGAGATACAGACGGGCAGAGTGGATCAAAAAGCAAGATCCTACAATCTGCTGCATACAACAAACACACCTAAATCAGAAAGAAACCCATGGACTAAAAGTAAAGGGATGGAAAACAATACTCCATGTGACAGCAAACAGCAAGAAAGCAGGAGTGGTGATTTTATTTGCAGACAGAATAGACTTCAAACCAAAACTGATAAAGAGAGATAAAGATGGACACTATCTTTTAGTTCAGGGAAAAATCCAAGAGACAGAAATCACAATCTTAAATATCTATGCTCCAAATTCTAATGCACCCAACTATATAAAACAAATATTAACGGACTTGAAAAACCAGATAAACTCCAATACAATAATAGCAGGGGACCTCAATACCCCACTGTCACAAAGAGACAGATCGACTGGACAAAGAGTCACTAAGGAAATCCTGGAGCTCAACCAGACTCTTCAGCAAATGGACTTAATAGATGCCTACAGATTATTTCACCCCCAAAAGTCAGAATTTACATTCTTCTCAGGTGCTCATGGATCATTCTCCAAAATAGACCATGTGCTCATTCATAGAACAGGTTTAAGCAAATATAAAGGGATTGAAGTTATCCCTTGTATACTGTCGGACCATAGTGCCCTGAAATTGGAGCTGAATAGAAAGGAAAGCCCAGGATCTTCACAAACACATGGAAACTGAACAACACTCTGCGGACCAACCAATGGGTCATAGAAGAAATTAGAGAAGAAATTGAGCAGTTCTTACAACTAAACGATAACCCCAGTACAACACATAGAAATTTATGGGACACAATGAAAGCAGTTCTACGAGGAAAATTCATAGCAGTGAAAGCCTACATCCAGAAAACAGAGCAAGCTCAAATAAACAACTTAATGCTGCACCTCAAGCAACTAGAAAGAGAAGAGCAAAACAAACCCAAAGCTCGCACTAGGCAAGAAATTATAAGGATCAGGGCAGAAATTAATGCAATAGAAACCAAGAGAACAGTTCAAAAAATCAATGAATCCAAAACTTGGTTCTTTGAGAGGATAAACAAAATTGATAGAC
>PVIR01046015.1:0-10427 GCA_004026965.1 Petromus typicus
CTTAGAGGTAATTCTTGACTGTGTATGGCAGTGAAAGAATAAATTAACTTCACATGCATCACTGTTGTATGTGTATGTATACACAGCATGTGTTTCAGTTAAACATTAGTTGTTTGTTCTTATCAATAATTGTGCAGATTTTCTCCAGAATGGCTTAACAGAAACCCATGTAATAATTTAATCTCTGAGACAGTTTTTTTTTTTTCATTATTGGAAAGTGTACCCAAGGACTCCCACATGCCAGGGAAGCATACTCCCCTACATCCCTACCCCTAATGAGTCTCTTTGAATTCATAGAATAATTATCTGTAAAAATCCATGGGTTCATTATTGCATAGAGTTAATTCTTGTTTCTTTGTTTATTTTTTCCCACTATCAGGGATGAAACTCAGAATCTTGCTCTTGTGAGGCGGTCATGGTGATGCCGAACTATATCCCTGGCCCAAGAAACATACATTTTTAAAGTTAAAATTAATACTATGTAGGGCTGGGAATATAGTTCAAGCATTTCAAGCACCATGCCCTCAGTTCAATTTCTGGTACCAAAAAAAAAAAAAAGTGCTTCTTGACCCGCACACCTGATGTGTAACTGAGGTTTGTCGCCTCTTCATCGACACATATATTATGAGGTTGTACAGAAGGTTTGATTTTTACTTCATAACAGCCATAAAAAACAAATGACTCTAAAACCAACATACATACTACCAGCTAGGATAGTGTTCAGTTTTGCTAATTATAACATGATTGTAATTTTTTTTTGGTTTTTTTGAGACAAGGTCTTGCTGGATAATCTAAGGCTAGACCTAAACTCCCTTTGTAGCCCAAGCTGAACTCAAACTTATGGCAGTCCTCCTGCATCAGCCTGTCAAGTATTGGGATTATAAGGGTGCATCACTATGCCTGGCTGCAGTATCTGTTTTTTTTTTTTTAGTTTTCTGAGACAGAGTCTCACTTTGTAGTACAGGCTGACCCTGAACTGACTATATAGCCCAGGCTCACCTTGAACTCACAGCAGTCCACCTGCCTCTGCCTCCCTACTGCTGGAGTTATAGGTGTGAGCCACCATGCTCTGCATTGTGATATGTGGTACCAGGGATTGAACATAGAACTTTGTGCTTGCCAAGGAGGCACCAGAACCACTGAGCTAAATCCCTGGGCCTTAAATACCCAATTTTACCCAAGTTTACTTATAGAATCTAAATTTATGCTCAACTATGTTCACTGAAAGTGATTTCCTTAAAAATTGTGACTTGAAACTTTTCTTTCAGCATGACTGTGGGAATCTTTGCAGATTGTACCTTCTCTTTGAGAGTTAAATACTTACCTCATCAGCAAAAGAAACAGCTGCAAGCTGACATTAAGAAGAATGGTGGAAAAATTTCCTTTTCATTAAATCCTCAGGTATTGCCAAATTTCATATGGAAAACATGGTGTAATTGGGGAGTGCAATTCATGGCTAGAAGAGTAGGCAGAGGAGATCCACAGTGTTAGAAAGTGTGAGAAGGCAGAAGGAACCTCTGCCCCTCCAAGCCGTGGTCCAGGAAAGGCAGCAGGAACCCACCGGCAGACCTTTTTTGTCTGGCAGCTGTGCGACAGTTCCACTTGCCTTGGCTCTCTGAGTACAGACAAAGCTATAAATTGAATTTCAGTGCAGCCAGCTCTGTCTTTGAAGGAAGAAATTCATAGTGCATAGCATTTGCGAAACACACTGTAGTCACACTGTACTCATTGCTGAAAGGACGTGGGAATGTGGCTCCTGGGGCAGAAGAAAAGCATGCCCTGTAAATTGATCTTTATGCTATACTCTGGCTGTTTGTTTTATTTCTGTGAGGGCTGAAGGAAGCAGCTTCTACTTCCTGAACTGTAGGCTTAAGAGTTTAAAATGTCAAAGTTCACAGCTGGATGAAACTTCGGGAATAATGAGGCTAATCTCTTTATAAACCACTTCATTGTACAAAATAACAGTTGAAGTCCAGAGGCATTTGGTTCCAGGCTTGTGGGTCCCTCCCATTGCTCTTTGCTCTTCCGTGGTTGATGTAGGATGGGACTCACCCAACCGGCTCCTCCCTCTGCAGCCTTGGTCTGGCCGCTGTGAGACTCTATTCTGGAAGTGAGTTCCATTCCAGCTGAATCTCACAAATGGGATGTCCCATCTTGCAATGTAGGCAGAGTTGTGTGTGCCTCCCTCAAACTTGCTCACCTGTGTCACAACTGAATGGTTGGATGGCTAATCCACACCTCTTCTACCTTTTCAGCTAATCTTTTAGGTGAAGAACAGGATAACACAGTCTCTTTTTAGAAATTCAAGTACTGTGCTTGCCACATTTCAGAAGTTTCTTTGCCAATGTATGTAGATGTTTAAAAAGTGCATACAGTTATTATAAAGAAGGAGACACAGCTGGCATGTTGGGACAAGCCTGTAATTCCAGCTAGTAGGAAGTAGAGGCAGATGATGGCAAGTTCAAAGCCATTATGAGCAACTTAGCGAGACCTTGTTAAAAAAAAGAGGTTGCCCTATAATGTAGGGATGAAGAATGAATTCCAAAACAGAAACTCTGTATGATATGCTTCCATTTGTACACTTAAGTGTTTTATGTAGTCTGTGCAGAAAATAGTTCTTGAGAGCAGGATGAGGAACAAATTACAAAAGATATCTCTGGGAAAACAGACCAGGAAAAATACTGGGGAAGAAGTTAGCGTGTCATTATTATTTCACCTTTAACATTCTAGAATGTGCATGTACTATTTAGAACTAAAGTAACAGCCAGGGGTAGCTCAGCAGTACAGCACCTGTCTGACACATAGGGGATCCTGAGTTTGATCCTGATTCCAAAGAAAAGAAAAAAGAACTAAAGTTATATATAATTTAAAATAGGAAAGGATGGATACTCTTAATTTCCTTTTCTATTCTTAAGGAAATAAGTGAACAAGGTACACTGGGGCACATACGGGGACATTTATTACAGCATTGTTCTGATAGTGAAAACTAGAATCAGTCTCTGAAGTTTGTTAATCAGTGTTGTACATGTAATTAACAGATACCTGATTAAAGACATCTGTAGTCTTTAAAAGCTGTTCATGTGGAGGCTGGGAGTATAGCTCAGTGGTAGAGCACTGGCACAGGATATTTAAGGCCCTGGCTTCCACACTCAGCACTACAAAACACACACACACACACACTCTCTCTCTCTCTCTGTCTGTCTGTCTGTCTGTCTCTCTCTCTCTCTCTCACACACACACTATCAGGTTGCTTTTTGCTCTTTCTCAGTTAATGTAAGATTGTCCTCACCCAGCTTGCCCCTCCCTATACGGCCCTGGTGTGGCCACAGTTTTTATGTAACTAGAAATCATCTTACAAAGGTTTTTAAAATCTAAAGGAAAATGATTGCAAACTATCTTAAACCAAGATTTTTTTAAGAATGCAAAATTAAGGATACTGTGCAAATAATATACTATTTAAACTTTATTTTTCCTAATGTTAGCGGGTTGACTTTTTTCTTAGTGCACACATGTGATCTTAGACAATGCTGATGTCCTGAGTCAGTATCAACTGAACTACTTCCAAAAGAATCACATCCATATGGCAAGTCCAGATTTTATATGGCAATCCATCAAAGAAAAGAGACTGTTGGATTTGAAGGATTATGATCCTGCTGAGTCACAAGACACCATGCCACCACCTGGTCACAAGATGAGCTATTCTGGTGGGTATACATGGCTTTGCCTGATTTACTGAGCATGCTGTAAGAGATGTGTGGGCCTGTTGGAAATATTACAGACAAAAGTCCGGAAATAATACAGAAAGAATTGGGCTTCTTACTACCTCAGAAAATGGGCAGCAAAATAGTTAAGGAAGAAAGATCAATTTGAGAATAGAAAGAAATTTGTCAATATCTAATCTAGTGAGATCCCAAATAAGTATACAGATAGGAATCATCTTAGAAAACTTAATGTGTAATTTTAAATGGGAGATGTAAAAGTGTTTGGTTGTACTTTGTTTTGTTTTGTTTCTTGTTGAGACAAGGTTTTGTTATGTGTTCTGCCATGCCTGCTGACTGAGAATTTTGTGACAAAATTTGCTGAAGAAATTTCTTCCAAAAGTGGGTCTCCAAAATATGTAAAATATATTGGAGAATGGGAAGAAACTGTTCAAATAAGAAAGAGATCAAAGTGGGGGAGGGAACAAGGGACAAGGGTAAAAATGGAAACAAAGTTTTTGTAAACAGGAGGAAGAGCAGTTGAAGAGAGGGGAGAGAAATGGGGGAAAAGAAGCATAGTATGTCACATACAGGTACAAATTCCTTATGATGAGTGTTATTATGTATATCTTATTTATGACCCTTGATTTTGTTTTGGAGTCTGGCCAAGAAGAAAGCCTTTGGCCGTAGAAAATAAATACTTTGTGCGTGACATCCAAAAGTCAGCATGTGTCTATGTGTAGTCCCAGCTACTCAAGTGGCAGAGGCAAGGGTATCACTTGAGCCAAACAGCTGGAGAACATACCATGGCAAAACCCAAGCAGTTCTGATAAGCAGTAACTTCTAGTAAACATATAATGTGTATTGGCAAATAAACATTTTGGTAGGACAAAAACACTCTGGATAAACAATTATACAGAAATGCTGCTATAATCATTGACTTTTTACTGTCACAAAAAAGGATAGCTGGGTCAGGGATTTAGCGCAGTGGTTCCAGTGTCTGCCTGGCAAGCTCAGGGTCTTGCGTTCTATCCCTGGTAACCACAGTTAACGGCATGGTGGTTCATGCCTGTGATCCTAGCACTCAGGAGGCAGCAGCAGGACAATTTCTCTAAGTTTGAGGCTAGCCTGGGATACAAAGTGAGTTTGGGACCAGTCTGATAAGAAAGACCCTATCTCAAAAAAAAAAAGGATAGCTAATACATAAGAGGGTGAGAAACCCCTTTTAAATTGAAAACACTGTTCACTATCCAGAATGATTTATTCATGCTCAGATACACTGAGAAATTTGAAATTTTAATTGTACAGTTAAAACTGGAGCTAGGATTGTAACATAGTTGTAGAATATTTGTGTAGGACACATGAAGCCCTGGGTTCAAACCGTAGTATCACAAAAATAATAATTTAAAAAATGAAGAGTTATTCTGCATATCACTATTCTACAGATAACATCAAAATTTCTCTATAAGAAAAATACAAAATGAAATCTCACATAGAGTGTTTGAATTCCCCTCTAAACCAGAATACCCCCAGTTGCTTCTCTTGTGACATTATGACACTTGGAAGTCATTCTGATCGGACTAGTTTAGAAGTCCATTTTATAATGGCTTACCATAATCTTTAGAGAAAAGTGCCATTTGAAAATTCTGTGTTGGATGTTCTAAAACATATCTGTCATCCCAGCACTCTGGAGACTGAGGCAGGAAGATCTGAGGACAGCCTGGGCTATATAGACCTTGTTCAAAAAAGAAAACACAAAGAAAGTTGTATGGCTATCAAAGAAGTTCAGATAAGACAAATTACACTAGAATTCTCACGTGCTTATTGTATTCTCTGTGTTTTGCACATCCTCTTTTTCTTCTGCTTATATTGTCCTTAGATTATCAATAACCAGCTCATTTATGTTTTTATTAACTACACTTCATTTAAAGACATTTGAAAATAGAATTGCATGGCAAATATGATTCATATTTAAGAATCTTGAAAATCCCAACAGTTAGGTTACCTATTAATTATGATAAAGTTTTGAGCTGTCAGCAGATAATTTTATTTGCTTTCATTCTAGAATTGGGAACAGATGACCTCACCCTGGATAGTGCCTCCAAGGAAGAAACCACAGAAATAACTGAGTAACACAAATGCTTCATAAACCTCAAACACAGTATTAAAATATTACTTGTAGATTTTTGTTTTCTTTATCTGTTAAGTTTGCTTTAAGACTGTTATATTACTATTGCAATAATTACTTTTACTTTCTCCTTATTATATGAGATGAAATGTAATTATTAGCTTTTAAAAGACTTAACTTGACAATAACATGAGGGCAGCCTGCCTGCTTCTTGAAAAGCCTTTAGAATAAAGACAGTTCTTTCTCTATCTGATTTTTTTTTTTTTTTTTTTTTTTTTTTTTAGGTTTTTGGAGACAGGGTCTCGCTTTGTGGTTCAGGCTGGCCCTAAGCTCAGCCTCCAACTCACATCACAATCCTCCTGCCTCTGCCTCCCGAGTGCTGGGATTACAGGCGTGAGCCACCACGCCCGGCACTGTGCTATGTGGTACTGGTTGCTGCTGGGTGTGAGTCTCCACACCCAGTATTGTTATGTGGTTACCGAGGAATCGAACCCGGGTCCTTGCGCTTGCGAGACAGGCGCCGGAACCACTGAGCTAACTCCCCGGCCCTCTATCTGATATTTTTAAAAATAAAAATAACCACCTTCCCTAAATGGATTATGAGAGTCTGAAGTTCTATGTGGCTTCTTACAAATACACTGTTAATTAGGGATCATATTTGGTTGTGTTATAGATGTTAATAATAATGTGAACATAGAACAAAACCCATAATAAAAAGTATGGCTGATAAATTGGAATTCTTTGTTTGAAAGAGAAGTTAAAGCCAGGAACAGTGGCACATGCCTGTAATCCTACAGGCTGAGGGCTGAGGCAGGAGGAGTTTGAACTTTGCCTGGTCAACTTAGTGATACAATAAAACTTAGTGATATAATAAAAAATAGGTAATAAATAAAAACCACTGGTTATACTGCTCAGTGCTGAAGTACTTGTCTCACATGTGTGAGACCCTGAGACAAATTCCAGTAGGGGAAAGAAGGATCAAAGCGCCAGGCAAACCCAGTGGTCTGTCTCCAGAGCAAGGAACTGTGTTTTCCTCTCTGCTTCCTTGGTGTACAGCTGCCTTCCAGTGCAGAGGTGCACAGTTCTGCCGATCAGAGCTAGAAAATTGTGCAAAAGATAGAAATGTTAATTCCTCTGATTGATCATTACACATTATATGCATATATAGGTTATCACAGTACACCCCTTACATATGTACAATTTAAAAATAAAAATAATTTTTTTGAGACAGGGTTTTATTAAGTTTCTAAGTTGTCCAAGTTGACTTTGAGCTCATGATTCTCCTGCCTCAGCCTCCTAACAGCTGCTTTATACCTAGCCTAAAAATTTTTTTTGAAACTATGCAGAGCAGGAATCCAGCTTATTTCTAATGATCTTTTAACCATTTCTAAAAGACCTAAGTAAGCAGTAAGGGCTCATAAATGTATTTCATAAGGAATTAGGAGAGCCATTATAAAATTTTGGCTAGTCTAAAAATTCATTTTAATGTAAAATTTAAATTATACAAATTTCAGCTTTTGTGCAGAGAATGCTGAAATTCCTCTTTTTTCTCAAGAATTTGAAGTTGCAAAATACAACGCCTTGGAAAAAGTAAGTCTGACTTTAGGAAAAAATAAATTGACTTCTAAGCATTTTATCTATTTGAATATTTTTGTATTGTTTTGAAAATTATTTATATAGTAGATATCATACAGTCCATAATATCTGAGTTGGTTTTTACTATTCAAAATATTTTTATATCTAAAATATAAATTTTTAATGTTTTAATTTATAAGTAATATATACTCATAGTACAAATTTTAAACAGTTTAAAATATTAACATGGTTTTAAAAATAATTCTTTCTCCCTGTTATTAGCAGTAATTTATATTTGAAAGGATAGATTTGACATTAAGTACTTCTGCCATGGTGAATTGCTATTCCTTTTGCATGAAAATAAAAAACAAAACTTTTCTTTGACAGAGTCACAGAAAAGAAAGTCAATACTTACCTTCAAAATGGTACTTCATTCGTGTTTTTTAGATATTTTAATTAAATGTAAATTGAAAATAACATTCCCCTTGTAAGAGGAAAAAAAAGCGGTATACTGTATACATACACAAAGAAAATATAGGAGGAAAAGTACAGAAGTATGAATTGTGATTATTTCTCCATAGTAGGATTTCAGCTGATTTTTATTCTTGGTACTTTTCTGTATTTTCCAAGCTACATCTCTGAAGAAACATGTATTACTTTGTAATTACAATCAGCATCTTTGAGTGCGTGCAGTGCGACTGATTTTCTTCCCAGCACAGCTTCTTGAGGTGCCCTTGTTTTTAGGTTGGAGCAGACAGAGCCCAGGAAACTGTGGTGGTGGAGCTGCAGTGTGCCCAGGAGCCTGGGGACAATCCTTTTCTGATATCCGCACACTTCCTGCTGGCTGATGGCGTGCAGGTGATGCCTATGATCATAATGTTTTCTTCCTAACTCGTTTCCTTAAGAACAGTCAAGGAGCTAGCCACCCTGCCAACTTGTTCTTCTTGCCTGTTGTGTTCGTCAGCTGGGGTTGTTATAAATAGTCTGGTATTGGTGGCGGGTGGATTAAACAACAGATCTTTATTTCTCAGTGCTCGAGCTAGAAGTCTGGGGCTAAGATGTAGCAGGATTGACTCCTCTGGATTTTTTGTCTTTGCTGTGTTGTTGTCTGTCCTCATTTCTTCTTTTTGTAATGGTACCTGTCATGTTGGAGTAGAGCTTAATCCTCATGAATTTCACTATCTTTTAGAGTTAATTTAATTACCTTCTCAGTTCTATGCTGAGGAACTGGGTAAAGCTAGAACTTTAGAATAATTCACTTGGGAGAGAGGCCACAGTTCATCCTGTAATACCTGGTAAATAGTTCTTCAGTCTGGAAATGTTCTCTTTTGGAATATGAGAAGTAATACCTATGTCCCTGAACTAGAACAGCTCAGGGTTCCGACAGGAGAGCAATCTCTAGGTACAGAATGTACAGGATTCCTGCTCCTGGTCCATAGCACTTATGTGATATTTTCCAGTATGTATACCTCTTAAACAGTTCATCACCACACTGCATCAATGGGTGGCTATGTACCAGGAATTCTGCTAAGGTCAGGACTGAAAAATTTAAAAAGTGCCTCAGGCCCTGACCCTCAGAAATCAACATTGTGGAAAGATACAACACACTCTTGTTGGAATCTGCTGTGATGGATCTGATATTGGAATGTGTATGAAGTATTCAGGGCTGAAGGTCACAGAGCCTTGGGACCAGAAATGAGGGTTTTGGAGCAGCCATGACACCTTTCCCCAAAGTTAGTGTCCAGTTGAGAGCATGATTCCAATATAGAACAATTAGGAAATGAAAATAAGCCCAGAATTTATGCCTTAGAGCTCAATAGAATATGCAGCCCCACCAAAGTTCTCAGCTAGACTTTCAGACTTGTGATCTACGATGGGCCAGAAACACAGGAGCTGGAGGGGCACAGATTGCTTCTCCGTGGGTGTGACCCTCAGAGGGGTCCATATGGACTGGAGGCTTCTCACCCCCCCACCCCCCCACCCCCCCACCCCCGTCCAAGGTCAGCTCTGGAGCAAAGGAAGGAGACTCATATAGTACAGATAAGGACCCGTTAGCTGAGAGGCCCCATCATTAGCGGGGCCTCTTATCTCTTGTGACAGGGTCCAAGATGCCCCCAGGAGATGTACCCAGTTCTGTGAGTCACCACTCTTTTTTTTAGATTTTTTGAGACAGGGTCTCACTTTGTGGTTCAGGCTGGCCCTGAGCTCAGCCTCAAACTCATATCATAGCGATCCTCCTGCCTCTGCCTCCCGGGTGCTGGGATTACAGGCATGAGCCACCACGCCCGGCACTGGTATGTGGTACTGGTTGCTGCTAGGCGTGAGTCTCCACACCCAGTATTGTATGTGGTTGCCGGGGATTGAACCCAGGTCCTGCGCTTGCAAGACAGGCGCCGGAACCACTGAGCTAACTCCCCAGCCCCTGAGTCACCACTCTTGAGAAAGCCCAAAAGGCTGGAAAGTGGATTTAAAAGTTACTAGGATAACATATAAAATAAGGTCTGTAGTTCTGAATGTTTGAGTAATTCTTAGGAATTCAGTGGGTCTTTTCTGTCTGTTACCTTACTTCTAGGTTTTAGACTTTTTGTGAAAAAATGGAAAATTTAAGTAATTCTTCAAGAAAACTAGTTCCTGAACTTCTTTATGGCAGGGATCTAATGCTCTATATTCAGTGCACAGTAGATGTTCAAAAAAGATGTGTTAATAAGATACTCTACCTTTGCTGAATATTGTAATTCACAGACTAGAAGACAATTCACTGTAAAGAAAACCTCTGCAGATGCAAGTGAATATTATGAAAACTACATTGAAGAGTTGAAGAAACAAGGATTTTTGCTCATAGAAAATTTTACACATGAAGCAACCCAGTTGGCGTCTGAAAAATTGCAAGCAGTAAGATTGACTGACACATGCTTTTTATATTATTAATTGAAATTTTTCCTTGCACTTTAGGGATCAAACTTAACCCCCTTTCTCACACTAAGCAAGCACTCTACCACTGACCTACATCTCCAGCCCTATGGAAT
>PVIR01046016.1:0-10442 GCA_004026965.1 Petromus typicus
AGGGTCTCGCTTTTGTGGTTCAGGCTGGCCCTGAGCTCAGCCTCAAACTCACATCACAATCCTCCTGCCTCTGCCTCCCGAGTGCTGGGATTACAGGCGTGAGCCACCACGCCTGGCACTGTGGTATGTGGTACTGGTTGCTGCTGGGTGTGGGTCTCCACGCCCAGTATTGTTATGTGGTTACCGGGGAATCGAACCCTGGCCCTTGCGCTTGCAAGACAGGCGCTGGAACCACTGAGCTAACTCCCCGGCCCCTCTTCCTGTTTTTTAAAGGATAATTTAAAATGGTGAATGCAGCCAGCCCCGACACCGTTGTACATTATTTATGCACAACGGAAATGAGATAAGGCTCCTAAAGGCCTCCTAGTTCAGTTTGCCTAAGGCACACAATGCAGGGTTATTTTTGTTTTGTTTTGTTTTTGTTTTTTTTGAGACAGGGTCTCACTTTGTAGTTCAGACTGGTCCTCAACTCAGCCTCAAACTCAGTGGTCCCCCTGCCTCTGCTTCCTAAGTGCTGAGATTACAGGCAAGAGCCACCACGCCTGGTGCTGTGGTGTGTGGTTCTGATTGCTGATGGGCGTGAGTCTCCACACCCGGCATTGATACATGCGGTTACCGGGGATCAAACCCAGGACCTTCCACTTATAAGGCAGATGCTGGAACCACTGAGCTAAATCCCCAGCCCTACAATACAGGGTTTTAACTAAACATCAAAGTGTCTCTCTCTCTCTCTCTCTCTCTTTTTTTTTTTTCTGGTGGTACCAGGGATTGAACTCAGGCCCTTGATCTTCCAAGGTAGGTGCAGTACCACTGTAGCTAAATCCCCAGCCCCAAGTCTCTCTGTTTCTCTTGTAGTGCTGGGGAACCAACCCAGGGGTGCTCTACTATTGAGTTACATCCCCAGCATTTTTTTTTTCTAGTTTTAAGCAGAGTGTTGTTGAGTTTCCCAGGCTGGTGACTTGGTGGTTCTCCTTCCTCGACCTCCTAAATAGCTATGAGTAACTGGGGTTACAAGCTAGTGCTAGGGATAGAACCCAGGGCCTCATGTATGCTAGGCAAGTGCTTTATCTTAAAGTCCTTGCTTGTCCCTCTACTAGGCTAGCACCCATTTACCTTTGTCCTTTCTGGCTGGGAGTGATGGCACACAAGGATGTAATCCTTGCACTTGGGAGGCTGAGACAGGAGCCTCATGAAACCACACGGTCAGTTCGAGACCTTATCTTCTATGGTGGGAATTCTAATGGTGGGAAATTTCCATATGATTAGATTATTAGTCTGCAGTGTATCTGTCTTCATGGTCCTCGAAGGAGAGCTCATGAGGCACAGGAAGAGCCCTGTGACAGAACAGAACTTACCAGGGCAGAACTAGCCTGTTCTGTTAGGGCTTCTTCTGTCCCAATAATTCTCTTTGAGCTCCAAACAGTTGCATTGAACCCTTTTTATGGTCAGTATAAAGACAAGTAATGTCAAATCTGTTTCCTTGGGAGGGGTTAGTTTTGTCACTTTTTTTTTTCTGGGCTTCTGAGTTATACCACTGCTTGATTCTAAAGTCTATTTTCATCAGCATTGCCATCATAAACATGGCCACCTACTCCCTCCCAGGTTGCCAGATTACATGCTTGATCAGATTCAGCTGATCCATTGACTGTGATTCTTACTGTATCCTGCTCCTGGCACGGTCTTCAGCAGTTCTCACAATTCCCCTGAGCCAGTTAAGTACCCTCAGCATCCTCTGCCCCGAACTGCACAAATCCCCCGTGACTTAAAATGGAGCTGGACCCAGTGAAGATGGAAGCCATATCGGCTGCTTGGTGCTACCGATACAGTTCCATTTGTTTGACCCACGAAGCACTCAAGCTCAGGAAGGGTAGCCCACAGGGAAAACAGTGGTCCACAGGGAAATAGGCATCCTCCAAACCTCATGACCCCACCCTGCCTTCTTCAGGGCCAGCTTGGGTTGAGATTTTTGTATAATGTGGCAGAGAATACAGTTGTTGGACCTATGCAGAAAGCCTCAAGTCCTGCCCTGAGACCTCCACATCTCCCCTTTGCACTCACAAGCCTGGCTTTGAGGCCCAGCACTGCCCTTTAATGCTGCTACAGGCAACAAAAAAGGCCTTCTCTCCTCTCTGCAGACCTCAGAAAGGGCCTATTCATAGCCAAGTTGTGCTGGTCCCTCCGTAGGGGGTGGGGTGAGGAAAGTTCTGCAGACCTGAGAGCAACTAGAAAATCTCAGGCTACTGTTTTATTCCACTGTCAGGACACCTAGGGTTATGAGCACTTAAAAGTTAAATCCTGAGACTTACAAAAATGCAGGATTTCTCTGGATTTACTTTTCTATTTCTCTCAAGATGCCAAGAGAAAGGAATATTGGCAATCAACAGTTGTGTGATCCTCAGGCAGTAGTCTGCAACCTGTACTGCAAAAGTTCCTGAAGTGTAAGCCCAGCTCTCAGGAGGTTTGGCAGGAGGACTGTCATGAGCTCAAGGCCAGCCCTGAATTACACAGGCAGACCCTGTCTCAAAACAAAAATAAAAACAAATTCCCAGAATATTTGTTAAAATGCAGATTTGGGGTGGGAGTGGAGTACAGTGTTGGAATGCCCTATAATCCTAGTACTTTCCCGTGTACTAAAGAAGGTGAGATAGGAGAATCGTGAGTTGAAGGCCAACCTGGGCTATACAATAAGCTCTTGTCTCAAAATCAAACAAACAGATTTTGGACTGGTCTGTGATTCACTAAGTATGGAGCAGAGCCCCAGATGTCTATGGTTGTATTTCCCTCTAACACTGAGGCCAACCTAGAAAGGTTCTTATCAGCCCCTAGCCTGGCTTTATATTATATAGCCATGCAATGACTAGCCCATAGATGAGGCTTATTTTCAAACACGGGGGAAGCCTCCTGGGACATGGTAGACCATTTAAATTACATGAGGGAAAAATATCAGGGTGGGAGTGTTCCTTAGAGTTTTGGACTATTTACTGGAAGTGAGGTAAGGTAGAAAAAACAAAGATAAGTAGAGAAGAGAAAAAGACAATAATAATTTAAAAATTGTACTTTGAAGAAGATTGCAATTTAAGGACACAAAGTTACCCAAGGTTATCTATGTCTGTACTCCTCAGCTTTGTTTGTGCTTTTCTCCCAGGCCCAACCCTTTGAAGATACTGTAAACCCATCAATTAGCTGATTAGGAAAAGGGCAGAAACCTGACCTTAAAATAGAAAAAAACATATTCACAGTTTCAGAAAATATTTTGGGGGAAAATAAAACAAAACACAATGGAGTACACAAAGTGGGCCATCATCTTTACCAGTAAAACAAGTCATTTATCTTTCTATCTATGACCATCAGTTTTCTCTAAACCAAGCTCAAACTTTCTATAGATTCCCGGTTTCCACAAATTTCCATTACCAAGTGCACATAAAGATTCCTAGCTCCTGACTATAATGCCCCACTCTATCTTTTTGAGTGTGTACTTTAAAAATTCTAATACCACAGTGCTGGGCGTGGTGGCTCACGCCTGTAATCCCAGCACTTGGGAGGCAGAGGCAGGAGGATTGCTGTGAGTCCAAGCCTGAGCTCAGGGCCAGCCTAAACTACAAAAGCAAGACACTGGTGGTGGTGGGGTTGTTACCCTGAGAGACCTCTGATGTAAGTTTGTCTAGATGTGCTGGAAAGAGTACTGAACCAAAGTGCAAGAGACTTGAGTGCAGGGCTGGGGGTGTACGTAGTTCAGTGGCACAGCCCATGCTCAATATGCATGAGGCACTGGGTATGAGACTCAGAATTTCCCACCACTATACACAGACAAAAAGACCAGGTGTAACTAGCTACTGTTGAGCTGCCTTATTTCTGGTACAGTGTGGGGCGGGGGTCGGAAGGAAACCTTGAGGTACTCTTGCAGCTGACTTCTTGAAGCTGCCTGTGGTTGCCCCTTGCTTTTGTCTTCATCCTAAATCATGCTGTTCTTGGACTGGATTGGCTTGAATTCTTACTCGCTATTGTCCCACGAACTAGAATACTAACTGGCACATGTTGGTGATTATTAAACATTTATTGCAGAAATAAATGAATATTTATTACTGGTTATAAGGTTAAACAGTCTTTATTTGGAGTGATACCCTGGAAGTAAAGAGGGGCAGAAGTTGAGACTGATGCAGTCTTGCCAGTTGAGAGAACTCTTGACAATGTCCTGGGCCTGGGTGGCTTTATCAGGGGCCTGACAACTTCAGAGGTGGCCACATTTCTTCTCCTTCAAACACGCTTAGCTTATCTTATAAATGGAATGTATATACATTTAATAGATTTATATATTTTATATAATTTCCATGCTTGGAGCATGTTAAACACATACACTTTGGTTTGACTTTTGTTTGTTTTTGTCTTGAAGATTGGATCTCCCTAAGTAGTTCAGGCTGGCCTTGAGTTTACTGTGTTTCCTGGGTTGACCTCACACTCGTGGTGATCCTCCCAAGTGCCGGGATTATGGGCCTGTGCCACCATGCTTAGCTAATCATATGTTATACATATGTAAAAAGTAAAGAAAGTTTAGTTGGTGCATGCATGTAATCTCAGCACTTGGGAGGCCAGGACAAGAGTAGTGAAAGTTTTAGGCCAACCTGAACAGCAGTAACATCTTGTTCTAAAAACAAAAAACAAAACCACTTGCAATCCAGGGATTTTTCTACTTATCTGGGATTTTTATACATTGGGGAAGTGGTTTATTTGCTTATTTATTTGAGATAGGATCTCATTATTTTGTTCAGGCTGGTCATTTAAGGAATGTGTCTGCCAGCTTTACATGTTCTATCTATTTATTTTTCTTATGTTGTTAAGGATGGAATACAAGGCCTCACGGATGCTCCTCCACCTAGCTACATAGCACCTCTTTTTATTTTGTTTTGAAACGGTCTCCCTAAATTGCCCAGGCTGGCCTTGAATCTGTGATCTCCCTGAACAACTGGGATTACAGAAGTGGGCCACCATGTCCAGTTTACATGTTCTCTCTTCAGTGTGTCTCGCTGTCTTTGGAACATATATACATTTATGTGGTGTCATAACCTGAATTCTGTACTTCATATGTGCATTAAAGGGTTATGCATTATTTTTGACGACTTCATAGTAATAGTGCATTTAATCATTCCCTCATTGTGGACATTCAAGTTGTTCCCTATTTCTAATTCCTTATGACAAATTTCCAGGAGTGGAATTACTGGCTATAGCTCTTTCAGCTTCTTGAAACCGAGTGCCAAAATATTTCCTAGAAATGTTTTTGGGAATTTACACTGAAGATCACTATCTTTTCGTGAGATTTGTAGCAGCCTTTGCAGATAAGAAGAGAAAGAGCCCGCAAGCTCGATCCCTGCAGCTGTGTGGCCCCTGCAGTGGGGCATGAGCAGCTCTGCCTCAACTTAACCTCCACTGGCAGGTCCACAGTCCTGTTTGCTAGTGTTTTCAGTTTCAACATAACTGGGGAAAAAAAACCAAAAAAACTGGAGCTGGAATAGAGCAGAGGGTGCTACTGGTGATGTTGGAGGGTAGGAGGGCCCTGTGTTTGAGCAGGTAATTTGTCAACAAGAATCCTTCATAGAAATATCCACTTGTTCTAAAGTTATCTTCCAAGGACAGGCAGGATAAGGAAACAGAAGATAGCTGCTTAGTAGGTGTTGGGGAAGGCGTCGCAGGCTTTTCCCCAGAGGCTGGAGGGCTGCGGCCTCTTTAAAAGCAAATCCTGGACCTGTCCCTTTAAATCTGTGTCAGTTTCTCCTGACGTCAGCTGCCCGGCGGGTCGCCTCGCTGTTTACAGCGGCGCGGTGGCGCTCACTTTGCCGAGTTCCGAGCGCCGCGCCGCCGCGTCTGCCGGCTCTTAAAGAGCCCGCGCCCCGAAAAACGCGCCGCCACCCATCACGCCCCTCGCCCTCTGCTCCCCCTCCCTTCGCGGCCGCCCCCACCGCCGGGCCCCCTCCCCTCGCCTGGCGTCTCTGGGCTCCCGGCAACCAGCCGCCCCTGGTTCTTACGGCCCAGCCAGGGTCTGTGGGGTCGCGGGGCCGTGATCAGCCCGCCGCGAGCCCGGGTCCCTTCTCGGACCCGCGCCCTCCTGCCCCCGCCCCCCGCTAGCGGCTCGGGAGCGCCTCCGCGGCTCCAGGGAGGGGACGTCTCCTAATCTCGGGCCGGGGTTAAAGTTCTGGTCCTGGTGAGATGCTGGAACCTGCGGCCGCAGCCGCAGCCCGTCCCGGAGGTGTTCTGTCGCCCGTCGCCGCCACCCTCGCCTCCGCCGTCGTCGCCTCTGCCGCCCTTCCGGGGCCATGTTCGCCCCGGGCTTGCCCTTCTTGGTGCTCTTGGCGGTCTCGGTCGAGAGCCATTTGGGGTTCCTGGGGCCCAAGAACGTCTCGCAGAAAGACGCCGAGTTTGAGCACCTCTACGTGGATGAGGTCAACAGCCAGCTGGTCAACATCTACACCTTCAACCACACGGTGACCCGCAACCGGGTGAGTGCCGAGCTGGGCAAGGCTGGGGGCTGGAGTGAGTGGGGCGCCAACGGGGCCAGGCCGTGGAGCCAGCCGTCTTGCCAGTTGCTTCCCAGAACTACACTGGAGCCAACCCCAGTGGTCCTTTCTTTACCCCCAGTCTTTCTCTGAAGCTCCACCTGGACAGGTTTAGAAGTTGTTCCTTCCCCTTCTCGTCCATCCCTTCCGGCCGACCAGCTGTGTCTGAGACTGGCTGCTTCCCACCTTGCCCTTCAGAACCTGGCAGCCCTGTGAGGTCCGGGGACAAGGGAGTAAGGAGCTTGCTTCTGGGTTGGTCCAAACAGCCCCAGAAGATGAGGCAGGCTCAGAACTGAAAAGACTGGGGACATGAATGCAGGACTTTTCTGTTTTCCTGTCTCAGAGAAAGCCAGTTGGCCTTGTAAGTTAAGGGTGGCAGAGTTAAGGCCAGCTACAAGTTGGGTAGTGAGAGAAAGAGGGAGTTTGTCCCCTGTGAAGACTCCATCTTCCCCCAGCAACTTCAACAACTACTTCCTCCTCCTCTTCTTCCTCTTCCTCTTTATCTTCCAACTCCCCTCTCCTTCCTCCTGTTCTGTTCTTCTAACTCTTCCTATTGCTTTTTTGGGACAGGAGTTCACTGTGCATTGAAGGCTGGTCTTGAACTTCCTATGTAGCAGCTGCCTGTGGACTTCTGATCCTCCTCCCTCAGCCTCCTATGTGTGCCACCATGCCTCGCTTCACCTTGAGTTCTCCTTCATTTCTTCCCAGCCTTGGAAGTTGAGACTGGATTATACCTAGCTCAGCTGAGCTATGTCTCCTGCTAGCTAGCTAGCTAGCTTGCTTTTTCTTTCTTTTAGATTTTTTTATTTTTTTAGACAAGATCTCGCTGTGCAATTCAGCCTGGCCTCTACATAGTCCAGGCTGGCTTCAAACTCATGGAGATCCTTCTGCCTCAGCCCTCTCAAGTATTGGGATTACAAGCGTTCTGTAACCACACCCAAATCTTGCTAGCTTTCTTGTTTCCCTAGAACTAGATCTGAATTTACGTGGAAGCAATGGAGTTGAAAATGGACAGTCTGGAGGTTTTTTTCCCTACATAGAGAAGGTTTGGTTCCTAGCAAGCCAGGATCTGCTTTCAGTTATTGTCCCTGAAGTTCGGTCTCCTCCTGCTTGGAGCCCTTTGCTCCCTTTGTCTGTATCTGAGGTTACCCTTACAGCTTCAGTGTCTACTTCTTTGGGAAATGCTACCCCATGCCTTGGGTTCCGGCATCTCATTACTAACTATTCCTAGGGGTTTTTTTTTGCTTTTTGTTTTAATGCTCTGTCTTACATACAATACTTTCCCCTATAGGTATTTTACAGAGGCAGAAATTGAGGCTTAGAAATATGAAGTGACTTCTCTAGAGTCCGGTTCATTGGTCAGAGCTAAAGATATAATTTGGCTTTGAACATCTCTCCGTTCCCCACATCATTCCTGCCCCCATCCCTGCTGTGCACTGGCTCTGATTAGTTGTTGAACTAGAGCCTCCTGCTGATTTCCTGGCTCACAAGGAAGATGACCACTTCTTGCTATTATCCTGTGTGTGTGTGTGTGTGTGTTGTGTATGTGTGCATGTATGCCACAGGTGTGTGCATCCCATGCTCATGGATAGAAGGGGGTATCCTGGAGATACCCCAGGTCCTTTTGCCCTGCACACACCTGTGGCCAGAGCCAGCCTCTTCCTGCCCCTCTCCTCTCTCAGCCCAGTTCCTCCTGGAGATGGGCCTTATTCTGGCAGGAACATGGATGGCTTCCCAGACTGGCCAGGGGGAGGAGGGCAGGAGGGTAGGGCTCACAGACTCCAGAGCCTCCCGCTGGGGCAGGACCAGCAGTGAAGGCCCTTGTCATCTGCAGACTGAGGGCGTGCGTGTGTCCGTGAACGTCCTGAACAAGGAGAAGGGAGCGCCTCTGCTCTTCGTGGTCCGCCAGAAGGAGGCTGTGGTGTCCTTCCAGGTGCCCCTAATCCTGCGAGGGCTGTGAGTAGGACCTGGGGAGCAGGGAGGGTTGGCCTGCGGCCAGTCCGTGCTCAGAGCCTCACACCTGGAAGCCCCCTGCTTCTCCTCCCCACTTCCTGGGCCCTGAGCCTGGTCAGTGACCTGGAGGCCAAGTCAGTCTGGAGCTTATTAGCCTAAAGCTTGAGGAGTGTGGGAAGCTGATTGGAAGAATTGGGGCCCGCTCTTCTGGAGTGGCTGGGCGGCTGGGATAGCAGTCACATCCTAACTCTGCTTTGGGCTCTAGGTTCCAGCGCAAGTACCTCTACCAAAAAGTGGAGCGAACACTGTGCCAGCCCCCTGCCAAGAATGAGTCTGAGGTCCAGTTCTTCTATGTGGATGTCTCCACGCTGGCCCCGGTCAACACCACGTATCAGCTCCGCGTCAGCCGGATAAATGACTTTGTGCTCAGGTCTGCCGGGTAGAGCAGGGGGCTATGGGGACTGACTTTCTTTCCAAGCTGTAGAGGAGGTGACATAGAGATTCTTCTGTGCCCTGCAGGACTGGAGAGCAATTTAACTTCAATACCACTGCAGCTCAGCCTCAGGTAAAATCCTCTGTCATCGAGGGCTAAATGGGCTGTGTGCATTGAGAGCAGGAGGGGAGGTGGGAGCGGTTGCATTCTCCATGCAGGGGCTCTCTGGCAGGAGGAACTCTGGCCCCACAGTGGTTATGCGGTTATGGGTCCCAGGGTTATGAGTCTAGCTGCCCTCTTTCCACCTCTGCCCAAGTGCCCAGGAAGGTTGCTTACAGTCAAGGCCCTTCTTCCCAGAGATCTCCTGTCTAACCTAAGAGGATTCTGGGGCCCAGCTCCTGGGAGCATCCAAGGGCAAAGAGAGCATCCTCACAAGATAGGGCTCTCTCTGCTCTCCTGTGCCCTCAGTACTTCAAGTATGAGTTCCCTGAGGGAGCAGACTCAGTGATTGTCAAGGTCACCTCCAATGAGGCCTTTCCCTGCTCAGTGATCTCCATCCAGGATGTCCTGGTAAGTTGCCTGTCCATTTCCTCTCACCGATGGGTAAAAGCCTCATTAAAGGGACAAGGCCCAGGTCCCCATCCACCTGCTTCCCTCCTGTTTCCTCTATAGTGCCCTGTCTATGACCTGGACAACAATGTAGCTTTCATTGGCATGTACCAGACTATGACCAAGAAGGCAGCCATCACTGTGCAGGTAGGAAATGCATAGAGGCATCTGGGAGAACTGTCTGGCTGATGAACTGGGTGACTTTCCAAACCCTGCCCCTTTTCCTCTGCCCCATTCCTACCCCACCCAATGCCTGTGACTTTGGGTCTCTTGGTATATGAGTTAAATTATAATCCCAGTCTTGGGGATAGGGAAGACCCAAATTCCCTTTTTTCTAGCCTTTTTATTTTACTTGTTAAAATGCAAATGAAGGTGCTGTTCAAGGTGCTGCCCATAGCACAGGCTGAGACACGCCTAGTGGGAGGGAGGGGAAGCCACGTGTTTGCCTCACATCAGGCTTTGCAGCTGGCAGGCAATGTGACATTTACCTCTACCTTTTCTTTTGGCTGATGCCACGTGAGGTACATTTGCTCACCTGGCCAAATAGAGGTTTGGTCTGGACTCCCGAGCCAAGTAATCCTGGCTTTTCCGGTGATGACCGCATGACCAATGCTAACTTCTGAATCTGTCCAACACAGGCAATAATAGTGAAGTTGGGGAGCCAGGGAGTTAGCTCAGTGGTTCTGGCGCCTGTCTTGCAAGTGCAAGGACCCGGGTTCGATTCCCCGGTAACCACATAACAATACTGGGCGTGGAGACCCACACCCAGCAGCAACCAGTACCACATACCACAGTGCCGGGCGTGGTGGCTCACGCCTGTCATCCCAGCACTCGGGAGGCAGAGGCAGGAGGATTGTGATGTGAGTTTGAGGCTGAGCTCAGGGCCAGCCTGAACCACAAAG
>PVIR01046017.1:0-10291 GCA_004026965.1 Petromus typicus
AACCCTGTTTTAGTTTTTATTTGGAGACATATCTCCATAACTCACTGGGTTGCTCAGCTGGTCTCAAATTTCCAACCCTCCTGCCTCAGCCTCTCAGAGTGGGAGGATCATAGGTGTGTGCTGCCTTGCCGGGCAAGTATCTAATTTTGTTTAATTTTAATTGAATTTATTTTTAAAGCCATTTTAGGTGAGCTGGGATTTGAATATGGTTTGTCTCCAACAGAGCTCATGTTGGACTTTAATCCTTCCTGTGAGGCTGAGAACATGGACACAGTCCAGATAATGTTTAGAGAAGTGGCCTTTGAGAAGTGATAAGGGCCGGGTAGAGTCATCAGAGTGGTGCCCTCCTTATTGAATACTGGTAGATTCATAACGAGAAGCCAGAAGTCACGGGACCCACCCACAATCCCAGCTATATGAGAAGCTGAGGCTGACTCGGGTCATTTAGGAGACTAAAGGCTGGCTTAGTGAGAGAATGGCTGCCTCGCCCACGTGAGGCCCTGGGTTTGGTCCCCAGGGCCATGAAAAGAATGCCAGCAGATGGACACATGCACGTTCCCTGTCTCTCCATGTGACGTGCTGTGCTGCCTTTGGACTCTTGCGCACAAGGCCAATACCGAAGGCAGCCTCTTGACCTCGGACCAGAACCATGAATCTTTTTATTGTGCACTCAGATTGTGGCATTGTGTTATCGCCAGCAGAAAATGCACTGAGACAACATGGTACCGACTCAAAGGTCTAAAAGCCTTAGATGAAATGTCATCTACCTTCATCTGCTTCCTTCCCGCCGGGTCACCGCCACGTTCCTATAACCTTCCTGAGATACTGTATGCATAGATAAGAACCTTTGCCTGGTAGAAAGATAAAGGATCTGATTTAGACCTTGATTTAAAAAAAAAAAAAAATCTATTATTTACTTACCTACCCCTGCCGGGGTGGAAGAGCACAGAGTACTACAGTAGAAGTTCTGTGAAAGTAGTTGCTTTTTCTTTTTCTTTTTTTGTATTTTTTTTTCCTGTAATTTGTTTTGTTTGTTCATTTTTTTTTTTGAGACAGGATTTTGCTTGCTTTGTGGTCCAGGCTGACCTTGAACTTGCTGTGTAGCCCAGGCTAACTTTGAACTCGCAGCAACCTTCTAGCCTTAGGCTCCTGAGCTCTGGAATTACAGGTGTTTGCCACCATACCTGACTCTTTTATTAAACAGCTGATAATTTATTAAAATAGTTGATTCGACCATCTGATTCCTGGCCCAGTATTGATAGAAATGCTGGCGTGGTGGTGCATGCATGTAATCCCAGCACTCGGGAGGTTCAGGCAGGATTACTGCTGTGAGTTTGAGGCTGGCCTGGACTACAGTGAGATCAAGGCTGGCTTGACCTACGTAGTGAGACCCTATCTCAAACAAACAAACAACCCCCAAATACTAGGGCTGGGGATTTAGCTCAAGTTGTACCATACCTATCTTGTAAGCATAAGGGCCAGAATTCAATCCACAGTACCCTAAAAACTAAAACAAGTAATCTGTTTAATCTTATTTATTGGTGTGTGTGTGTGTGTGTGTGTGTGTGTGTGTTGAGACAGTGACTCACTGTCTCAAGCCTAGAACTCACATCAGTCCTGCCTCAGCCTCACAAATCCTGGGATTACAGGCATGTGCCACAACGCCCAGCTGTTTAACAATTTTAAGACTGTGTACTTCAGAGTTGTTGAGAGATTCTCATCTGGAATCAATTCCACGTATTTATTTATTTACTTATCAATCCTGTGTATTAGTACTTTTGCTAAAAACGGGGCATGGTGGTACACACCAGCAATCCCGGCACTTAGGAAGAGACAGGAGGGTTGCAGGTTTGACTACAGATGGAATCTAAGGCACCTTGAGCTACATAGTGAGGCCCTGCATGGAGGAAAAAAGTCCTTTAGTCCCAGGCAGTTTTCTTCTCCAGCATTTCAATTGTAGCTGGTCACAGCAATTTGAATTTGGTGGCTTGCCGCCCCCGTTCTGTGGCTGTCTTTCCGGGCCCTGAGAAGCAGAGCTGCCACACGGCTTCCTGGTTGTCGAGTTCTGTGGGGAACTTGAGCTGTGGCGAGTCAGGTACAGCCTTGGAGGTGCAGAGCCTGCGGCACCTGCAGCATGTCTGCCAAAGAATGCAGGACAGGGACTTTTATGTCTGTTTATTTTTTGTGCCCTGTGTCTGGAACTCTGCCTGCCACATAGTGCTCATTTTATACTCATTTTGTAGCCCTGCTGATTTGTAGGACTCTCTTCTGATTTGGAAAATTAATCATCTGTGCTATGAATTATAGATATTTTCCAAACTTTTCAATCTTTAAAAATTAGCTCGTAGCAGTTTTTGTAACATAGAGACAGTTCATCTTGTTGTTTACTATCTTAATCTTTTCATTTCTAGCTCATATTTCTTTTATTATTTAAAAGGCTTTCTGTACTACTCTGCTGTATTGTAAGTGATATTACTATTTTCCTAATCATTTTTATCATTTATTATTAAGTATTGCTTTACTTTCACTTTTGTATATGGCTACCCAGTTGCTCTCCCACTGACCTGTATCCCCTTCCTCCTGATTTTTGGTACAGGAACTGAACCTAGAGCCTTCGCACTGACCTACATCCCCAGCCTTTAAAATTCAAAAAAAAATTTTTGAGACAGGACAGGGTCTCATTAGCTCTCCATGTCACCCAGACTGAACTCAGACTGGGAATCCTCTTGCCTCAGCCTCCCAGAGTGCTGGGAACACAGGCACTGTGGTCTTATACAACCATGCCTAGCCCTTTTTATTTTGATAGTATCTTGTTAAGTTGCCAAGGCTGATCTTGAACTTGTGATCTTCGTGTCTCAGGCTCTCAGTTAGATATGCCTCCTGGCACCTGGCTTGTACATTAATTTTTTACATAGGTGAATTTGTACACTAATTTTTTTATATAGGTGAATTTCTTTAATTTTTGCAATAGATTTTCAGTTGATTTGCTATAGTTTTTCACCTGTGTAGTCTTGTTACCAGGTTCTGGGATTCTGTAGACTCTTACAGGTCCCTGGTGTCTTGAACAAAGACTTGCATAAGATACTGAGAAAAGGTAGAAAGCTTTTATGTTTATTAAAGGTAGTAAAGAAGTAAGTTCTGCAGTGAGAGCAAGCCACTGAGTCCACAGTGGCCACGACGTGGGTGATGGAGGCCTTTTGTATGCCTCATTCTTCAGGGTGATGTCAGATCTAAAACCTGCTTGAGCCAGGGGTGGGGTTAAGCCTGGAATCCCAGCTCCGTGAGTTCGAGACCTGCTTGGGCTACATAGAGAGTTCAAGGTTGAGACCTCGAACTCAAAAAACCAACGAAACAATTGAACAAACATCAAAATCCAAGAACTTGCCTGATTTTCCACTGGAAAAACTGAAGGCAGCGCGTTCTGTTTGGTCCCGGGTACAGGGCTTGGGAACTGCGTTCTGGCGCAGATGTCCAGGATCTGCGTGATTGACAGGCCACGCCCACTTGCTCAGCTACTTGGTCACAGCCTGCTTCTATGTTACCTGTGGATGATGCATTTATCATTTTGTTTTTAGAACTCAATTTTTTCTTAGCAGATTGCTTTGACATATTTCCTAACACATTTACCATTTTGCAGCTTTGTCTTGTTCCTGCCTTTATTTGGAATACTTGTAATGTTTCTTAAACAAGATATGACTTGGGGGCTGAAATAGATATTTGTTACTCAGTTAAAGATCTTCAAAATCTTAACAGTGAGTCTCTGTTGTGTTAACAGTTGCTGTAATAACTGATTGTATGTGGGTAATCCAGTCCTGGGATCCTCAGTTATATGTTCAAACTGCTCTGGGTGTATCAGAGTGGACTTTTGTTGTTGTTTTTTTCATGCATTTTAGTATCATTTATTTGTCTTTTTTTTTTTTGGTACCGAGATCAAACTTGGGATCGAATTCAGGACCTTGCACTTGCCGGGCAGACACTGGAATCACTGAGCTAAATCCCTGGCCTGACTCAAGATTTTTTGTTGCTATTTAAACCCCTTTCAGATGAGATGCAACTCTTGAGTGTGGATCCCACTGCTCACTGTGTTTGCTGGTCCTTTTTCATGTCCTCTGTCCCTCTGCCTCTGCCTTTTTCTGCTGGGATTGCTACAACTTTTCTTGAAAGCTTGTCTCAGGGAAGATGATTTCCCAGAGTTCTTGTGTTTTAGGGCACGGGAAAACATCAGGCTAGGGGTGCGTTCCAGTACCAGAGTCTCACATTTGCATTTGCTTAGGTCACCCTGTGTCGGTTCTGAATTTGAACTTATATTTTAATTTCTTGACGTAGGCTTTCTGCACAGCATGGTTAGTACACAGTTGAATCCGAAGTTTGATTTGCAAATTTCACAGCTATGATACTAAAAGCCCAATCAACAAGGACAGTGTAGGTAAATTAAGACTTGATCAAGCTGGGGATGGTGGGAAGACTGTAATCCCAGCACCTTTGGGAGGCTGAGGCAGGAGGAATGCAAATTTGAGTCCAGCCTGAACAGTTAAGTGACTTAGCAAGACCCTGTCTCAAAATTTAAAAGTGGCTAGGGCCAGGGTTAGCTCAGTGGTGCTGTGCCTGCCTGGGAAGTTTAAGGTCCTGAGCTCAATCTGTGGAACTGGAAGAAAAAAAAGAAAGAAAGAAAGAAAATTTAAAAATGGCTAGGTGTGTAGCTAATGCAAATGTTCCAAATTTATGACTCAGTTTTATGTTAGAAAAAATAGCTGTTAAAAGTAAATCTTTTGTACACATCAAAAGACATTATCAAGAAAGTAAAAACAAAATTTATAGATTGGAAGAAAATATAGAAGGAACTCCTATAACACAATAAAAATATAAATAACAATTCAGAAATGGGCAAAGCTGGGGCCAGGGATTTAGCTCAGTGGTTCCAGCATCTGCCTGGCAAGTGCAAAGTCCCAAGTTCCATCCCTGGTAACCACATACAAAAGTGCCAGGCATGGTGGCTCACTCCTGTAATCCCAGCACTCAGGAGACAGAGGCAGGGGGATGGCTGTGAGTTCAAGGCTTGCCTGGGCTGCACAGTGAGCTCAGGGCCAGCCTGAACTACAAAGCGAGACCCTGTCTCAAAAAAAATTTTTTTTTATATTATATTGCTACTTTGTTTTGTAATAAGATTCCTGATTTCACAGTTTTCATGTATGCACTAAAAGACAAACTTGTCTCATGGGTAATAAAGGGCGTTTGATTTATTTCTAGAGATTAGAACAATTGTCTCCAAGGAGTTCTTTGTATTTTTCTAGTAGCTTTTCAAGGAAGGAGATTTTCTAGGAAGCCTCCTCTCAGCCATGCTCCCAAACAAAACAAGGAGTGGTGTAAAAGGGAGGAAGATCCTCTGCTTTATCCCAGGAGATTGTATCCCGGTGTGTGTGTGTGTGTGTGTGTGTGTGTGTGTGTGTGTGTGTGTGTTTTGTATTTCAAACTCCAAACAAGTTGTTAGCGTTTGCTGCTCTCCTATGGATGAGTTTTCCATTTATTGGAATGGAGGGTTGGAGGCAGTGAAGACAGTAGGTTTTACCTCTCCTCTTGACAAAGGTGCTCAATGTAGAAATCTCTAGATTTCTCTAATATCCAAACATTCCAGAAACATTTCTTAGAAACACTGTTCTTAGAAACAATGAAATTAATCTAATCTTGCCTTTAAAAATGAAGCGCAAAATATTGCTAGTCAGATATATACCAAATCTATTTTACCTCAAATAGATCCCCCCAGTAGTCATAAGCCACTTTGATCTTTTTAATGCCTCTAAAGCCAGAGTTTTATTTTTCTGAGACAGGATCTCGCTTTGTAGTTCAGGCTGACCCTGAGCTCAGCCTCCAACTCACATCACAGCAATCCTCCTGCCTCTGCCTCCCAAGTGCTGGGATTACAGGTGTGAGCCACCATGCCCGGAACAGTGGCATGTGGTACTGATTGCTGGTGGGCATGAGTCTCCACGCCCAGTATGGTATGTGGTTAACCGGGGATTGAACCCTGCTCTTTGCGCTTGCAAGACAGGCGCCGGAACCACTGAGCTAAATCCCCGGCCCTGACCAGAGTTTCTTTTTTGTTTTTAAGGTTTTTTGAGACAGGGTCTTGCTTTGTGGTTCAGGCTGGCCCCGAGCTCAGCCTCCAACTCACATCACAGCAATCCTCCTGTCTCTGCCTCCCGAGTGCTGGGATTACAGGCGTGAGCCACCACACCTGGCACTGTGGTATGTGATACTGATTGCTACTGGGGTGAGTCTCCACCCCCAGTATTGTTATGTGGTTACTGAGGATTGAACCCGGGTCCTTGCACTTGCAAGACTGGCCCGGAACCACTGAGCTATATCCCCGGCCCCAGGCCAGAGTTTCTTAACCTCCGTGCCCTGGACGTTTTGAACCAGACAAATCTCTGCTGTAGGGAGCTGTCCAGGGCCCTGTAGGACACAGGGCAGCATCCTTGACCTTCACACACTGAGTGTCACAGCACCTTCTGCTTAGCCACAACAGCCAGACGTTTCTCCTAGCATTGCCAAATGTTCCCTGGGAGGCCAAACTGCCCTGGGCTGGAAACCATTGCTCAACTAGTTCAACAGTCTTCTTTCCTAACAGAGGAAACCAAGAGCTCCAGTGGCGTAATCGGTTAGCGCGCGATACTTATATAACAGGAAATCAAATTTTTCATTGATCTTGAGCAACTTAAGACATTGTCTCAAAATAAATAATAAAAAGGGCTGAGTTTGATGACCCAGTACCACAAAAAGGAAATAAGGACCAAAGGGAAGGAGAAAGGGAAACAGGAAGAGAGGCAAGGATGGGAGACAGACACAAATTATTCTAGTGGCGACTGAAGTCATGCACACAGTGCATAATTAAGATCACGAGGACTTGGCTACTTATGGTTTTTCATCTTTTATAAAATATAGTTTAATAGTCTCTGTTACTTTTGTAGAACCAGGCTTCAAAACTAAATGAACAGTATAAACTGAACAGATACCAGGCACGGTGTCCTACATCTATATAATTCCAGCACTCAGGAGGCTGAGACAGGAGGGTCACTATGAGATCAAGGCCAGGCTGAACTATATAGTGAGATCCTGTCTCAGAAAGAAAGAAAAAAAAAAACAAAACAGTAAAAACTGAGCATATGATATAACTTAAGGTTTATTTTTAAGACTGAGTGAATGTGCCAGGGATGTAGTTAGGGGCCAGGAATATAGCTCAGTGGTGCCACAGCTGCCTCTCCAGCTCAAGGTCCTCAGTTGGATCCTCAGTACCAGGAAAAAAAGCAAAAATGAGCAGAGATCCTGAAATTCCACACCCAGTTGTTTTAAAGGAATACAAATAAGCGACATAACTCTCCACTCCTTAATGTAATGTCATTTATAAGCCCATCTTTTTTTTTTTTTTTTAAATCAAGGGCAATTCAGAAGCCCTTCCATCCTGCATAATTTGTATCTCCCACAACTGGAGTCAAATATTCCCTTTCACTGAGATTGATACATTTTTTTATTTAATTTGACTTTTAAATATTTGTAAGATCAATGAAAAATTTGATTTCCTCGAACTCAGCAATCCTCCTGCCTCTGCGTCCCGAGTGCTGGGATTACAGGCGTGAGCCTCCACGCCCAGCATTGTGGTATGTGTTTACCGGGGGATCGAACTCTGGACCTTGCGCTTGCCAGGCAGGTGCCGGAATCACTAAGCTAAATCCTCAGCTCTCTAGTCAGTTTTCTTATGCATGTCAGAAGACACAAGATTAGATTTTAACTTGGGGAGGAAATTCCTTCATCTGTTTATGTCCCTGCCTTCTATCTTCTGGGAATCTCGAACTAGGCTCAAGATGAACATTATTGGAAACAAATAGGGCTGTGTCCAGCACCGGCCGGTGTGGCCAGTGTGAGGATGGGACACAGAGGGGGGGTTTCCCTGTGGACGAATTTCAGGATCTCTGCTCTCTGTTTGACTCAACAAGAAGGCCCATTGCTTTTGTAATGAGAGAAGTGAATTTTATCTTTACCTCAGGTAAAGCTGTTCCAATCAACTTTTGGAACTTTGTATCCCTTGGTTATATTTTTTAAATGATAAGTTGTTAAGTCACATTTAAGTATAAATACTTTTCTCCCTGGAGCACAGAACAATGGGATCGAATAAAAATACACAGTAACACTTCCTGCTTAGATCCCTATTCGTTCTTTCTGAAGGGGATCCTAGAATCTCCATCAGCCTCCCGGTGGCCCGCCACTACTGGGAAAAGAAGATAGTGGGAAATTACCAGAGGGTGAATGGGGTCTGTTCACTAAGGAAAAGAGCATTCCAGAGCAGACTTTTTTTTTTTTTTTTTTTTTTTTTTTTTTAGGTTTTTGGAGACAGGGTCTCGCTTTGTGGTTCAGGCTGGCCCTAAGCTGAGCCTCAAACTCACATCACAATCCTCCTGCCTCTGCCTCCCGAGTGCTGGGATTACAGGCGTGAGCCACCACACCCGGCACTGTGGTATGTGGTACTGGTTGCTGCTGGGTGTGGGTCTCCACACCCAGTACTGTTATGTGGTTACCGGGAAATCGAACCCCGGTCCTTGCGCTTGCGAGACAGGCGCCGGAACCACTGAGCTAACTCCCCGGCCCTCCAGAGCAGACTTTTCAGAAGTCCCTAGAAGCACACTTTCTTAGATTTTCCTTTACCAGCGAAATCACTTTTTATCTTCTGAAAGGCCGTGACCCTGAGTTGTAGTTTGAGTAACTTCTTCGCGCAATGGCATCAGCACCTGCAGTAGATGTTCCCGCCCTCCCTTGATGGTGGCAGCATTCTGTAAGGCTGCATGCTTTCTATTAACAGCCTGTCACGGTTGCCTGGGAGTTTGCTGAAAGTAATGTAGATTCTGGAGCTGCCTTCTGAGATCTGATTCAGGAGGTCTTGGGTGGGGTCTGGAATCGGCACGTTCTGCGAGACTCCCCAGGTGATTCTCATGAAGACGTGTGAGGTCCACACTGGAGAAGCATCGGTTTTAGAGGGAAAAGGCCAGAGGAGCATCTGTTCCACAGTGATCCCCGCTGTGGAGAGTAAAGCTCAAAGGGTTGTCCTGGAAGAGGTCTCTGGTGAGGTGATCATCTACTCTCATCCTCACAGACTGGAGAGAGGGAAATAAGAGTCGAGATTTTTGCCCAACCCACTAGATCCATGAAAAACTGAGATTAGCTCCCAGTCGGACCGAAGGCTACGTTGCAAAATCCTGGGAACAAAAAACTATGTGATGACTTCCGGTCCAGGGGACCATGGTGTGTTCTCTTTCTTTTCCCTTCTTCTTTTCTGGGATGTTGGGCCAAAGATACCATGTAGCGCACACAGGTACTGTGCCGTTTGTGAATATATGCAGCCAAAGCAAATTGGGTCTCAGGAAATCCAGAAGGGTGAATTCCAGTTTGAGACATGGCATCCATAACTGACTGAATAGTGTCTGGCATCTGGGTGGGAAATCCTGTGACCCAGTAAGAGTGTATCAGTCTTTCCGATCTGCTCTCTTCTTCAGATGAAACAGGACTTCCTGTGCCAAGTTCCAGCTCGGGAAGGATTTGTCACCCAGGGGAAGGAACGCTGTCTTCCAAGGCCTTGGGTGCTTAGATTTGCACCCCATTATCTTACACTTGAGAGTTCTCTCTATTCTCAGATGTTATCCATATTTTAGAACCCTCCTGTCATCCAGGGTACCAAGGACAAGAGGAATCAGAGACACAGATAAGCACTGAGGGCAGTTTGCAGAGGTTTCAGTCCGAGGCTGGGAAGGAGAACAAGCGTCACTGAGGAGAAACATGGCGTCCGCGGAGAGCAGAGATGACCGGAGAAGCTGGCTGCGTGTGTGTAAGCCAGTGTTCTGAAATACTCTGGAGATGATTTCCTTTTGGAGATGATTATATTTTAAAGGGCATATAGTTATGAGTGGTACTATGAGTACCACTATTTGTTTACCAGAAAAATCTTTTTGTGATTTTTTTTTTTTTTTTTTTTTTTTTTAGATGAGGTCTTACTAAATTGCTAGGAGAGCAAACTCATAATCTTCCCAGCTTAGCATCCGGAGTTGTTGGAGATTCCAGGGATGCCTGTCTTTACTGCTCTCAGAAGAGTCTCTTCTCTCCTTTCCCTGGACTTTTATATTCTGAGTTGAATGCCCATATTCTGTGTTACTCTTGTCAAATTCTGCTAACATTATCACTTCAAGATTCAAGAAAACAGGAGCCATATCTTTTTTCCGTTTGTTTCTCTAAGTATAGGACGGTGCCCAGT
>PVIR01046018.1:0-10077 GCA_004026965.1 Petromus typicus
TGAATGAGATTCCCCAAAGACTAACACTTTAATTAGTTACTGGTGTTTCCAAGAACATGGTAGGCTCCTTAAAAAACTGATTCTTTTTGAATTTTGAACTTCTTGTTTGGCACTCTGTGAGTTTCAAAATATTACTTGACTGCTTTTGATCAATATATGTTTCTGCATCACACTCAGACAATTGTCACATAAGAAACTGTCACATGGAACTTCTTGAATATGGTTTTATTAGTACATGCTTGTAGTGCATAGTGATCACATTCCATGTGGGGAGTTTCTATATGTACCAAACATGTATTAGTATTATTTTTTTAATATCTTCTACTCTTTCCCCTTTCTTTCACTGAAAAAAATTTGAGATAATTTTCTTCATTAAATCAACTAAGCATTCCTAAACCATAAGTAATATTACCAAAATTGAAGGAAAAATATTAACACTCTGTCAAAACATGTCAATTCATTAGGTTATAAACATTATACTTAGAATTCCTAGTAAATAATATATGAATCATGTTCAAACATAATATTCTAGAATATACCTAATTGAAAATAAAAACAATATCAGGTGAAATAAAATACACTGGAAGGAACTTTATGTATTGTTGAACTCACAAGAAAAAATAATTTTACATTAGCTGATATAAAATGAGTCCTGTTCAGTTATATTTTTTCTGTAAATTCACTCATTCAAACACTCAGCAACATTATTCAGTATGAAATAACCTAGATATTACAGCACTTCATAAACTTAGAAAACCATCCTATTCATCCACTCAACAGCTGATGGGCTTTTAGGCTGCTGTTAAGATTAAGCGTTTACAAATTGTGCTGCTATAAACATGAATACATAACCATCACTGTGGTGTGATGCTTTTAAGTATTTCAAGTACACACCCAGTAGCAAAAGTGATATTTTCTGTTAAATAATTCTGTGTACTAGATTTTTCATTACAAAACATAACTTCAGACATTTTGCTGCATGATAGTGCCTTGCAGTTTATTCTTCTCGTGTACCAAAATACACCTCCCAGAATCCCTGAGTGTGAATTAGATTCTCCCTCCTTTCCCCACCCCCAGTCAATAGGACCAAGGAAAGCATTACTGATCTTGGATTAAAGGACAGTCATTCTTATGAAAAGGCTTGGGGAAAACTTTTTCCTGGATAACAAGTCTTCTATGGGAGATTTGGAAATGCTATCCATGGCACCCAGCCTTCCTAGAGAACCAGGAAATGTTTTTTGACTCCTCATCATAACAGTGTGGTATTGTTCTTAGAATAAAGTCTGTGAGACTTCGGGATACAGTAACTTTGTGCGTATCTCATCCTTCTAGCAACTTGTCAATGTTAAAATTAAAATCTTTTCACTGGTGTAAAATTTCATTGGTTTCTGACCCATATAAGTGTATCTCAACCTAGATTATCTGTAAATGCTTTTTTCTCTAGATATCATCAGTGTCTCTTGACACCATTGGTTTCTGAAAGGTTAATGAATATTGTTCAATAATAGTTTGTCCAATATTAAAGCTTGTGTTTAGCTGTCTCCCAAAGCCTCAAGTTGTCATAGGGAGGGATTTGCTTCTCACAGGTGGCTAAATCTAGAGCTCTGGCATTACCCAAGTCCCTGAACCCAGAAACAGTATAAGGGACACACTGAAAACTGGCTATGGAACAACCAGAAAGAGGATTTTCTTTCTCTTGTTTTTGCTCTCATGAATTCATCCTCCTTTGCAAAGTCACTCTGCCATGTGATACCTGACTCAGAGCCAGCCAACTATGGACTGAAACCTCTACAAACTGTGAAAGATAAATAAATCATTCCCCCATTATCTTTGAATTCCAGGTATTTTGTTTCAGCTATCAGTAAAATAATGAACACATCTAGTATTTTTTTTTTTCTAAAATAGGTATGACTTTAATTAGTCCTCCCCTCTTGGGAATCTTGATTCACCTACTACTATAATTTTCCAAAAAAACCCTAATATTTTGTTCACATATATCTGACATTTTCTAGCTTTTAAGAAAGAATCATTTACCTCTGCACATATCATATTTCATTATCTACTTTGATGTGAGGGACAATTGCTATGTTCTCCTGAAATTTAACTCAACCACTGAAGGTAATAGAATATATTTCATTAAAACATTTCACAAGTATGAAGATATATGCAAAATACAATCATTACAAAGGTGAAAGGAGTGAAAATTTTAAAGACCAATAAGTGTAATAAAATTCAAAACTTGACTGCATCAGAGAGTTTTTAGCTGATATTTAACCATAAAATGAATCTACAATTATTGAGTTTAAGGAATGGTAAAAATAAATTTGATAGGTAAACTTCATAGAAGATTGAAGAGCAGACCCTGAGAGGAGTGATGTGGGGTTATAAGTAATTCTTTTATTTGTGTTTTGCTTACATCAATGTGCTGTTTTGGAAATTAGCTAAGGTATTCTCCATCCTAATTCCTAATCAATACCTACTTCCTATCTGCCATGAGGTGAGCACATTTTCTCATGAGCTGTCCGCCATGGTTCTTCCACAGTGGAGCTGGTTAACCATGAACTAAACCCACTAGAGCACTGAGCCAAAATTAACCTCTACACCATTCAGTAGCAGGTGTCAGGTATTTTGTCCCAGTGATGGGAAAGCAGATAAATATATCTATAATAATATCATAATTTTTATTTTCTATAAAAATATATTTATTTCATTTTTCTGTGAAATTTAAAAAGAAAACTATTTATTAATCAAGTGGTGGAAAAGCTATAAAGTAAAAATTGAAGAATATCATTTGGCCAAAATTATTTGGGCAAGAAACTAATAAATAAACAAATAAGTATTAATGGGTTCAAATTTTCTCTTCAATAAAAATGGTATTTGAGAATATAGTTATTTATATTGTGATGTGAATACACAATGTGTACATACATCAGAATGTCACACGGTTCTCTATAAATATATACCTAGGAACCAAGTGACTGTATCCACATCCTTAACTGTATTTTATCTTTAGACTTACAGCATCTAAGGTTTATAGAATAAAAGGAAAGGTACTAAAGACCATAGACTCCATCCAGCAGTAAGCAAGTCTCACTATATTCAATTTTCAAAAGACACCAGCATGAACAACTAAATTAAATGTATTGGTTCACGAAAAGTTTCTGCATTCATGATTTATTTACAAAATGGGTACTGTTTCGCTTAGTCCGGCTTACATTTGCGATATTATGCATTCAATACATCAAAAATAAACTGAACCACCAGAAACCTATAAAATAATATCTCATGCCATGGAGTTTCTAAACATTTAGCAATAATTGGTCCTTGGAACCCTAGTGCTGACTTTCTGAAACCCTTGTTATGGCTTCCTGAAAGTATCACACCTTCACCATCAAAGCTACCCGTACTATGAGAACTTTGAGATTTCTACTCTACTTGTAAGCTCAGAACTTAGTTTGTCACAATTTTATGTTTGGTAGCAGCAAACACAATACTATTATGTAAGACAAAGGCCATTATTACCAATAGCAGAGCAAGAAAAATGAGTTTTGCATTCACAAAAGTATGCCTTAGGAGAGGGCAGCATTTACACTTGATTTGTGTCATATATGATGAACTTCATATTTATGGAACTTGTATCTTTTCTAGTCAGCAACAAGCAAATCTGCCAAAACTACACTTTGGGCACAGCAGATTTACCTAACATTTTTCTGAAAGTGTGACATAGTATTTATTATACCAAACAAGAAAAGAAATTTTTGTTTTGTTACAGCAGAACACAATATCTATATATAATGCTGTTTCTTACACAAATATCCACAGTCTAGAATAGAAACTGTGTCTAATTATCTTTAAGTAATATGGAAAATGTGACAATCTACTTTTATATATAGTTTTATATGTTATATTTACCTCTTTAACTCAACAATAATATTTTCATTGTATTATCTGTAATTTGATGGTTTACTTTCTACTTATAGTGTAAATTTTGCATCACAGTTCAGGTGTTACTGTATTTTAATTTTTTTAATTTTAATGTTCATATATTTGTGTGTGTGTGTGTGTGTGTGTTACCAAGGACTGAACTTAGGCTTTTATGCTTCCAAGGTAGGAATGAAGCCACTGAGCTAAATATCCAGTCTTATATTTTTAAATTTATACTCACAAGTACTCACAAATAATATAAACATACATTGCAAAAATATATAATTGTGTCTGTATAAGAAATCAATAATCCCTTCCTAATTTAATGTTTTATCATTTATAAATATGCATTTTAATCATCCACATATGTCATTTTAGTTATTAATTTTAATGTAAAATAATATCATAGGTATACATTATTTGAGCAACTAAAATTATAATTCAACACATTTAGAAAAATAACTGTTCTAAATAGCTATGTTTTCATCTTATTCCCTAGCTCTAGGGATAAAATATTCCACTTCACAATTATTGGTTAATATTATGAAGAAGAATTGATATCTAAAATAACGGTTATTTTTAAGATTTTACAGAAAACATTAGCAGCATTTATAATAGGTAGGTTTATAAACTTTAAACACACACAAATCAATGAATGCTATTTTTAAAGAGAAAGTTGTCTGTTCCATTTGAAGGGGAATATGAACTATAATTAGTTTCAAGTTTAGATTTCAGTTTCTGTGTAAATTATATTGTATTATTTTTTCTGATTAGTGACACTTCTAAATATACAATGAGGATTCCAAAGTAATTTGAACTCTACTTTTATAGAGAACTTGCAATAAATATGAAATAAAATATTGTTTCAGACGCTAAAGATTTCTATATGCACCTGAAGAATCAAATGAGAGATTGAACATCCTCAGAATAATAATATTTTCAACTCTATTCTATAACTTAAAAAATTCCTTTGATTTTAAATGTAACACTTTTAAAAATTATGTTTTTACAAAAAATGAACTTGAAAAATATAAAAAATGTAAGTTAGTTTGACTTTCTCAAATACAAATGCTAAAAGTGCTTTAAGCATTTCATAAATTAAACTCTAGAATGACAGTGAATATTTTTGCAATTTTGAATACATATTTTAAATTTATGAGTAGATTCAAAATGTAGTAGGAAGTGTTAAAAACATTATGAATTTGCAACTTAATTCAAAAGCTTTCATAATTGAAATTCTTCTTTATAAAGAAAAATATGACAGGATGAACCAAACACTTAACACCATTTTATCCAAAATAAATTCCTTTCTGTGTGATAGAAACATAATACAAATCAAAAACATTATAATAGCTACAATATTTGAATTCTTAAAAAAGTATTATGGTATGAAGATTTTTCCCCTCTCTGTCCTTCAAGATTTTTGTTCTCTGTTTTTGAAAACTCTGCAGTACTTCACCCTTGCATTTGTGTAAATTCTCATCTTATTATTCTGTGATCTTACTGTGTTTTCTGTTTACATAATCTTTGGTTGTTGTTTGTTATTTGTCTATTATTTGCCTCAATAATTTGTTGCTAGGTTCCATTTTATTTAATCTTTATATAATGTTGTTTATACCAATATCACAATGTGCTTTGGTAGATTAAATTTTTCAATCTATCTTTTGAGTTAAACGTTACAAAGAGTGAAATGCACAGACATTAATGCTACTTTGATTAGAAAACATTTTCAATACTGATGGAACTTGATTTATCAAAATTTTGAACATATGAAAAATTTTGTTTATGCTGAGGTTGTAAAATATTCCCTTACATTTTTTTCCTAAAATAGGTATATCATGATATTTATTTTCAAATCTTAAACCTACTTGGTACTAATATCTTACCAGGTTTAATCTGCGACATGGATGCTGAGATTCTTTTATCATGTTTTGACTTTTTGATCAAATATTCACTACAAATCAAAGTTGCATAATATATGTAGGAAAATTAAATATTGTGTAAGTCACTACTGCTATGTAGTGTTGTTAAGTAGAACAATAAATCTTAAGTAATCTTTTTGATTAGATATGATTATTCTTTACCATCAGCTTAGAATAGAAATCCCAGTCACTATTTACTGCACAAGCCTTTATAGATTTTAGTTCATGTCAATAATTTAAAAATCCTCAGCATTTTTGTCTGTTTGTTTGACACAGGGTCTCACTTTTGTAGTTCAGTCTGGCCCTGACTCATACTTCAACTCACATCACAGCAATCGTTCTTCTTCTGCCTCCCAAGCGCTGGGATTACAGGAGTGAGCCACCATGCCGGCACTAGGTATGTGGTACTGATTGCTTCTTGGCATGTGTTTCCATGCCCAGTATTGTAGGTGGTTACCAGGGATCAAAACCATGCCCTTGTGCTTGCAAGACAGGTGCCAGAACCTCTGAGCATTTATTTTTATGTAACTTATTCCTCAGCAGTAGCTTGTAACACTCAGGGGAGTGCTTCTGACTGGCCTTATCTCCCAAGAATAAGAGCAAATGAAAATAGGATCTTCAATATTTGTTTTCAGATGAGAATAGCATCATAAAGTCATTTTAACCTAGGACAGATTGAGTATATTATCAGAACAAAGTCTTTAGAAACAATGGTATGGGAAAATTGGCTCCTGTAACTGACATTGGTACCAAGAGGAAATGGATGCTGGAGGAGAGAGATTGATTCTCCAGGAGCCAAATAGTACTTTTCCTACAATTTTATGTGATAAGTAAGATATATCATAACTGATAAGTAATGTATTAAATAAAAGCATGGAGCATGGCATATATATTTATATATCAACACTGCAAAGCAAAGGGTGTTATAGAAGTAATTCCAAATATAGTAAGAAACAAAGTCAGTAATGTTTATCATCCTTCTGAATGAGAAAGGAAGTAGTAACCAATGAGGAAGGGATCATTGACCAGTTCCTCAGAGCTAAGTTCAGTGCACTGCTGTGGGCAAGAGGTTTAGTGCCACTGGGTTAAGAAAAAAATACAAAAATGTCCATAGATCAACACAGATTGGGTAATGTTCACTGATAGGTGTGTTTTATGATGAAGAGATTGTTAAAGGTACTATACATAAATAAAGGATATTTGTTTAAAAAGCAAGAATACTTTATTGGCTCGTTTTAAGTAATAGTATCTGTCTCCTGCATACATTAGTAACTTGAGTGTATATATTATAAACTTAGATTTTTGCATTCGCATTATGAATCCATCTGCATTTTTCAACAAAACAATGCACTGAATTTCTAAAACAAAAGTCGTTTTTTAAAATTGCTTCTAAGATTTAACTTCTGAAATGTAAAAGGAAATTTGATAGCCTGATTAGCTAGTGGTTAGAATAAATTTGAAAATATTATGACTACTTTTGTCTCAGAATGGCTGATGTGAAACGTTTATTGCCCTTCAATGAAACGGGAAATATGAGTGATGAGTGAGGCTTGTTCTGCATTATTTTAATGGCTAAGGAGACATTCAGTAGGTACTAATATGAGAAAGAATGATTTAGAGAAATTTATTTTAATAATCTGAAAAAAATAATCTAGGAAACTGAATTAACGTATTTGTAAAGAATAAAGTAATCTATTTAGATAAGACACTATTGACTACAAAAAACAATATTATGAAAGTCTGCTATGATTTCAATAAACAAAATAGGTAGACTCATTTAAAGCGCTACAATAACTTTTTTGGAATGTCACTGAATAGAGTTTAATTGAAAATTATTTGCTTCATTTATTTGTCACACTGTTCTTTCAGGAAAAAAAAGGTGTTTTTTTTTGTTGTTGTTTTTGGTTTTTTGGGTTTTTTTTTTTCTATTAGTAGGTGCAACCTTCTAGAAAACTCAAACATTCATATTGAATTATGCAGTACACTAGATCATGACTTCAAGCCTTCTTTTCATATTGATTAGTATTATTTCTCTAAAATTATTTAATTTATTATTCATTAGAAAGGAAAGTCTTTAGATAGTCTCAAGTTGCCTTGATATATAAGAACACTCTCGCGCTACATGAGCAGCAGAGGTAGAACTCAGAATGACTGAGAAAATCTATAGAAAAAATAAGGGAAGAGAAACTTGACCACAGGATGGCACTTCATTCTGGGTACATGCTCACGGACTATCTGCAGTATTTTGAGCTAAGGTAAGAAAGCATCCACCACTAAAATATTAAAGTGGCAGTTTAAAAAGTATAAAATACTTAAGGTACTCAATGAAACAAAAACAAGATACCACGTGAGTTCCTTTCTAATAGCAAGAATTGAACTCTGCACTGAGGCATGAAGCTACGCACCCAGCCTCCATTTGAGTTCTTGATGGACAGGGAATTGATCTTAAAATACTTAAAGGATGTTGATTAAAATAAATAGTACCGAGTTAGATTATTAAAGTATAAATTTAAGGCAGGCTGAAGAAATAAGCATTTAAAAGCAAGCAAGTTAGAAATTGATTGGGATATGTTACAAGTTCAAATATATATTCAATATATATTTGAGAGTTTGACTAAGAATGTACAACATACCCTGCATGAATTGGGAGTTTTCCTGGGTGACCTTAAAATTTTCACTGCACCGAAGTAAAGTAATAAAAAGTTTTATCTAGAAACAAAAGTAGCATGTTTAAAACTAAATGTGTGTTTACGTAACAATAGAAACCAGACTGAAGTGGATACAACTGAGTACAGGGAAATTCAATAGGGAAACTGGACTAACTAATAGAGTTTACAGATGTTCAGGGAAAGAAGAACATTAGCAGGACAAATCCAGGAAGATACAAGTACAAATAACAACAGTTTCCAAAGTCAGAGTTGAGAAGGAAAAATGTACAAGGGGATTTTCCACTTGTTCTCTTATTTTTGTGTCACTATAAAATACCTAAACTGAGCTATCAGCAATAATTTGATTACATGTCCAAACAGAAAATGAGAGCTCAGAGAAAATTATGATGTCATCTTTAATTAAAGAGTAGTAGCTGTGCTTTGGAAGCATTTATTGAAGTAAGAAAGAGTGATGATACAAAAGTAAAATCAAAATCAGACATGTGAATAAGGACTAGTTAATAAGGGTAGAGGTTAAAATTAAAGATAGAGAATTAAAATAACTATTCTAAGAGACAATGGTGAAACACACTTTGCTCCAGAGAAACAGTAAGTTCAGAAGGAAAGCTGAGAATCTTTAGACACCTTCTCAGATTCCAAATATTGCTGGAAATTCTCACTTACCAGTGTTTTGTTTCTTTACAAAATTATAGTGAGAGTTGTTGATATTTTAGAGAGAAAACAAAAAGAAACTAAAATAATCAATGAGAATTAACTACTATATTAAATATGATCCAAGATGTTTACTGAAAATAAATCACTAGTATTATTTATGGATTTTAAGAGATTGCATTAGATTGATTTTTTAAAAATATATGCAATAATAATAAAGTATATGAAAGGTTTTGGTCACAAAAGTGCCATACTATTAATCATTAGTAAGACTGGGTGTATAGCCAGAATTGGAGGTCTTATTTGACCCTGCCATTGCTCTGCTAGGTGTATACAAAAAAGAATTAAAAGATTCATGTCACAGTGGTATATGTGCATCTATGTTTATAACAGCTCACTTTGTGATTGTTCAATCTTGGAAACAACCAAAATGTCCATCAAAGATGTGGTTCTTTTATAGAACTGAATATTATTCTGCCATTAAAAAATAACAAAATAGAATCATTCTTACTAAAATGAATGTACTTTGAAGACATTCTCAGAAATGAAATAAATAAGTCACAGATGTGTAGATATTATATTTTTTGGTATAAAAAATGACGATGTATGTGTGTTCTAGAATGTATGTTATATATTTTAAAATAGAAAATACTCAAAGCAAAATGGGATGAAGGGGTAAATAACAAAAGGAAAATAATGAGATTATAATAAAAAAAAAACAAAGCTTATGTATATGTCGGGCAGGGGTGGTAAGGTAAGTATGGGAGAAAATGAGAACTAAGTTGTGTCATATACTGGTACAAATTCTCATTGCTGAATGTAATCATGATGTGTATATGTAATGTTCCAATAAAGATTTCAATTTTAAAAAATGATAAGTTTGTGTCATTCATATTCAAACCTTCAAGATA